>WWET01004601.1:35920-65976 GCA_011038615.1 Limnodynastes dumerilii | reverse complement strand
GGTTAGGCATCCGGGGAAAGACTTAGGGTTAGGCTGCGGGGGGGGGGGGTTGGACTTAGGGTTAGACTTAGGGTTTGACTGCGAGGGGAAGCTTTGGGTTAGGGTTAGGGAGTGGATTGGGGTTACTTTTCGGAGCACCGAATACAGGGATCGATTGCTAGGCATAAGCAGTCATTTGCCTAGCCAGTTCAGAATTAGCTGGGAGCTAACAACAGGGACCCACACTCATAAACCCCAGCTCCAATTCAGTGGGATGCAAGGTAAAGGTTATCCAAATAGTGTTAAAATAGCGTAAAATATATTTTGCCTGTGCAAATACAGGTACTGTATGATCTAGTGGCCAAAAGGGACTTTGGCTTAAGGGACTGCTGGCATCTGTAATTCTACAAAATAAAATAGCAAAAATTCAGGGTAATTGAAGAAGTATTCTTAGCTCATCTCAAATTTTTTTACAATAAATAGTTAAGTTCTTGTGTACAATAAGTAAATGCTCATTATTTTTCCTACATGCAAACTCCAAAACATTGTACAATGGTTTGCCTATGTGCAAACCTGTGCCTGCTTTTGCTGTTACTTTAAGTCTTTAAATAAGTCCGTTAAATATAACATGTAAATTGAAATCCTTTGTTATTATTAGCATGGGTAACTATCAATTTGCTTTGAACTTTATAGCGAATAGTGTATTCATTAAAAAATGAGAACAGGAACATAACAATCATTATTTAAAAATGATACTGTGTATAAGTTTCCATTTCTATTTATGAAATACATATTAGAGCTAGACTATAATTATCATGTAGCTTTGTACAAATTATGACTTTGTTCTTTTTTTTGCAGCATGTGGCTTGCTAGCTCTGCTACTGATAATTGTGTTTCTAGATCCAATAGATCATCAACATGAAAACACAATTTTTGAAGACAAGGAAAATTTCTGGGCACCATTTCTTGCAACATTAAAACATCTTCAAGACAAACAGCAGTGCCTGCTGATTCCTTTAACAGTATACAGCGGCATTGTACAGGGGTTCATTCTGAGTGACTACACAAGGGTAAAAAAAAATAATTCTATTCTATATTTTTATTTTATTGATTATAAATTATGTCTGAGTTTCAATTAGGGGGCTGGATACAGAATTACACCAAGGGGCGTTTTCTGATCACAATGATTAGAAAACACTTCTGGTACTGCGGATAATGCCGATGGCAGGGTGGACCAGAGCTTGTTTATCTATGTGTTTGAGGTGTTATTTCCTAATAACTTATGCTCCATGAGTATTGAAAATGGCAATTATACCCCACAAACTTTGCTTTTGAGATCTGGACAGAGATATTTAAAAATATTCAGGACATCTCTAATACTTTAGTGCAGAGAGGGGAGCCCAATAACACTGGACCAGATTCAGAACCAATAATGTTACACATCAGAACTCTAAATGTATGGAACTGGTATGGGTGGGGGAGACATTTAAATTGGATATTAAGGGCTTTGTTAGGCACTTTTATATGAATGTCACCGCATTACTCTTGCATCGCTGTTAAGGTAGGGTTATGGACATGGAAATCAGCTAAAGTCACGCAAGAGGGGAATATTATAGGAGTGTTCTAGCCTAGGACTTTAGCATTTCTGTGCTAGCAGAAATCACACTTAGAGCATTTATTCCTCCAAATACTGGATCATATTGCTGGGAGTCTGTGGGAATGTTACCATGCTGTATCTGCCCGCTTCAAAGATTCCTGTGTCCTGTCAACTGCCTGCCCCCAAGACCCCTTTGCCATTGTCAGCTAGCCAATGGGAGCTAAACCGAACATTTCAGTTTACCTCCAGTTTCCAAAGTGGATACTGAATTTCTCATAGATGGCATCAAGAGGCTGCAGGCATCCTGCAGATGCATTTTTTAATGCCAATTTATCAAGTAAAGAGCAAAAAATTACTCTAAGCATCTTTTAAGATTGTGTGAGGTGTACAAAACATATTCTGGCATGTCTGTCAGGAAACAAACCCTGGGCATGTGAGTACTGCAATAGAACTTTGGAAGGTAAGATAGACATAATTCTATTTATGTTTCAAATTTCTAAAAGTTCTTTTGCACAATGGTACAGAGGAGAAAAGGGATCTATGCTGTTCGCTATTGAAAGAATTTGGAGGAAAACCACTGATCACTCAAGCAATTGTTACTTCTACATAGTAGACTTTTCCAGTTCTCGGTCTAGAAATAAAGCACATGCTATCATGTATACGGATCTTCCACTGCCCAGTGCCACTCTGCCCAGAGCTCCCCATAACTCTGCAGAAAGAGCAAACATCTTCACAAGAGAGCAGTTAACAGAACAGAGCAGAGAGAAACCCCAACCAGGAACGTCACAAATTTTTTTCTTAAACTGCTGAAGCTTCTTCTCTTCTCCTCTGTGGTGCTCTCTACTCACTGAATGATGCTGATGTGACCTTGGGGTCACACCAGCATCACTCAGATGGAAAGGAGCTGCTGCTGAGGAGAGGAGACGATGACAGAGGATTGCACAGACAGTGCTTGGCACTGTCTCTGTGCAATCCTCTGCTGGTACCAAGTGCTGGCTGGCTGGCAAACTTTAGCCTGGGGGGCAAGCCCGCATCAACAGCCCATGAGTTAATGGCTTGTCCTTAGGGTTAACAATATTTCATAGGTGATTGCGACGCCTATGACCCCAACCAAAATAACCTGACTTTATCAGTCAAATGCTAAACTTTTGACATCAAGGTTAAAGCAGTGTAACTTATTGAATGCAAGTGTGCAAGACACAATCAGATAAATTGTCACCAAGCTTTTTGCTACTTATTTGACCATCAACAGGACCTCTGTTTCTGCCACTATGTGATTAGTCTGTTCTATGCAATCAGAGATGCCTTGAACCCAAAGCGAGTGGCACCTCTTCACTGAAAAGTCTTCAAAGAGCTTCAAAGCTGGACTGCTGCATAACGTGGTCAAGTGTCGGTTTCTTCCTCTAGCTCACTCTGTGCACCGCAAAGAAGATTACAACAGCATCAAAACCTTGCTAAAAGCCTTGAAATATGATCAGATTGTTAGATAATATTGGATTAGTAATTATTTTTAGTGACATATTTATATAAATTGTAGACATTTTGTGTAAAATGATTATGTAGGCATTAGAAGTCATTTTGGTGTTTCAGTGAAATGCTGACATATATATTAGTATAGTGTGACAATGCTGAATGTCATGGGTGTAGTTGTTGAAAACTGAAATATTGAAAACCTGATTAGAAGGCATATGCCTTATCTGCATTTACATTGTGAATACTCTCGTCAATGTATTTTTGTCTATGTATGAGAACTCCACCAAAGGCAAGGCCTTGAAAACTGTATATAAACTCAGCTATGTGAGCAGAGAAGAAGGTCTCTGACATCTGAGTACCATCTATCATGCTATACTTAGAGCTCTTGCTGACCACTTACTATACTGAATTGCTGATGACATCTCTCTAACTGCCACAATAAAGACTTGATTGGAACTCAAGTGGTCTTAGGATGTTCTTTTCACACAAAGATAAGCGCTATCTTTCACAGTACAGCCGGGAAATCATCGGAAACTTCAAAACAGTCAGATTCCTAATGGGAGTTCAGGGTGGTTTTACCAAATTCTTTGTCTTTAGGACAGCAGGGACACAAAGGCACACTACAACAACGACACTGGTCACAGCAGACAGAGTTCTGTGTGGGGATGAATAACATCAAGCAGTTGCCACTGGTGGACACCAAAAAGTTGCAAAAGCCTCAACTACATCTAAAGTTGGGCCTTATAAAACAATTTGTTAGAGCTCTAAGTAAGGATTTGGCAGCCTTCAAGTACCTTTTAAACCTCTTCCCTAAACTGTCTGAGGAAAGGGTCAAAGTCGGTATTTTGTGGGACCATAGATAAAAAATATCCTGTAGTGCACGGATTTCTCAAAGATGCTCTCACAGAAGGAGGAATCTGCTTTCACAGTGGTTTGTGCCTCCTGGGCAATCACAACACTGAAAAATTTGTGGAGTTGGTTGAGACTTTGGTGAAGAACGTTGGCACAGGATGACCCTGAAAGTCCATTTTCTTGATGCTGATCTTGAGAAATTCAAGGAGAACATGGGATCATACTTGGAGGAGAAAGGCAACTGCTTCCTTCAGGATAATCTGGAGTTTGAACTCTGCTACCAAGGACAGTATAATGAGAAAATAATGGATTACATCTGGGGGCTGATTCATAAAAAGTGATATCCTGCATAATCATAAATCTTGAAAAGCTACTCACTTTTATTTATTTTGTGGTCATGTTTGCACAACTTTATATGTTCATTTTCATACATATATACATTTCATTCATCCATATATTAATTTTTTGCTCACATTGTATAAAATAAAATGCAAATTTACTCTTTTTCATCTAACACAGATAAATCTCAAAGTATTGAGAGGTGTCGGATGTTCTATGTTCTATATTTAAAAAAAACAATTGTTTTCGGGGCCAGATCCACCATAAACAACCAGAGCGAAACACACAGATGGGCCTTCTGAAACAGGTCCCTGCAAACGCTACTTCCTGTGGCCTTCTGCTCAATTAGCTAAGGAAGCTTCTAGTTGGCATGATACAGTGTACTTGGACAGGACAATGTCAGTTAGTGACATCCATTTTAACAGCAGCAAATGTGCCAGACTGAGTGCTGGCAATTCAGATATGAAGGCTGGCTCATCATTGCTTTCTTATGAACCTGCATGTTTAAAATGTATATCTTGTCATGTAGACAAATTGGATTGAATCCAGGGTTTGAAAATAAGAATAAATCAGGTGGAAATTTACACTTGGACAAAACCATGTTGCATTTCAGGGAAGTCAAATAAATGTTATTCCTTATTAGAAAATGGGGATGGCTTATAAGATTCTGCCACTAATGGTACTACCTGGGTATCCCTTCACCTGAGAAATTTGATAACAGAAAGTAGCTTACCAAACTGAGTGGAGAGGTGTGCATGTCTCTCACTCACTCCAGGAACCACGCCGGACTCTGGTATGTATGCTGTTACATTTCTTTCATTGGTAAACTGTATTCTTCCAGGGCCTTTTTAATTAGTGCAGGGATGGTTAGCATACACACCTGGAATGGGGAAAGCACTGCCATGAGGCAGCTAGGGGCAAGCTAAGGGACAGCACATTAGGGCTATTGTAATGTTTGCCCTCGATCCTAGGCCTCCTCCCCCCTCATTACACACATACGGCGAATCTGACCATTATATGAAACTAGATATAGGCTTACTAGCTGATTTATACATACACTGATCACTTGAGTATACGGTCATATTTAGTTCCTGGGTAATTTTTATGTTCACCTACATATTGTTTTTATTATACATTTTTTGTGTATTACTAATAATAGTTATGTTTTAAATAATGAGAATTATCACATAACATGTTTTTTTTCCCTTTTGTGTGGTTGCACACCCCTTTGCTATGTTGTTTATATCTTTAACATTAAAAAAAATCGGGACCGCGATTTAAACACAGGCGATTCCAAATTACACGCAAATCACGTGATTTGGAGTTTAATGAATATGGTTTGGCGATTTTTTTGCCCCAAATCACGCAAATCGAGGCGATTTAGGCAAAATCGTCTTAAAGGAATGAGGCCCTTAGACATAACTCACTGAAAAATAAATGCTCATTTTATCCCGTACACTTGAATGGCTCTTTCATTGAAGTATTCCAAAAGGAAGTAGAGGAGGATCTACAAAACCTTAAGACCAATAAATTTAAAAATTACCTCACCAAAAAAGAAAGGGATGCCTTGACAGAACTTCAGAATCTTGATATCTTCATTGTAAAACCAGCTAACAAAAGGGGAGGGACAGCCCTGCTAAACCATTGTGATTATATTAAGGAAGCCGCGAACATCCTAAATGACACCACTACATGTGAGCTTCTTAAAAATGCTACAGGACCATTTAATGCAAAACTAAAAACCTTCCTGAAAAGGGTCCTAGATATGGAAATCCTAACTAAAGTGGAATTTGATTACTTGTACATAAAGAACCCATGTATTCCTGTGTTTTACCAACTCCCAAAAATTCATACTAACCCTCCAGGGAGTCCTATTACCTCGGGCATTGGCATTATCACAACAAATCTATTAGCATATATTGACCATTTTCTTCAACCCCTAGTGGGCCTACAACATAGCCACCTAAAAGACACCACTGACATGTTAAAACTATTGGAATGCTTTGAATGGAAAGAAGACTATTGGATCCTTACAAGTGATATAACATCTTTATAATATTTATGGTTGTGGTAATAGACCACAAGATAGGGTGTGAACATATATGTCACATGTTGAACAAATATTCTGACTTAGATCCAGCCCAACATTCCTTCCTGATAAAAGCCATCAGCTTTATATTTAGCCATAATTACTTCACATTTGGTGACAAAAGCTACAGACAGGTTAGTGGGACTGTAATGGGCATGAAATTAACGCTGAGTTACGCAAACTTGTTTGTGACACATTGGAAAGAGCAATACATTTGGGCTGACAACAACCCCTTCAAAAACAACATAGTACTTTGGAGGAGGATTATCGATGATGTTGTATGTATTTGGAGTGGGGACAAAACTGAATTGACAAATTTGCAGACTATCTAAATCAAAACCAAGTTAACCTTAAATTCATCTCCACGGTGAGCAGAGAAAAAGCTGTATTCCTGGACCTAGAGCTCATTGTAAAGGAGGGCAACCAGATTAATAAAACTCACAATAAAGACGCGGATGCAAATATATATATTCTAGCGGATAGCAACATCCCTAGATTAGGAGGAATTGCAACCATATTGAAGACTACAAAGACAAAGCAGAAGTTTTAAAAGATAGATTCCTGCAAAGAAACTATGAAAGAACAACAGTAGAAGGGGCCGTCCAACAAAACATAAACATCAGTAGAGAGTTACTCCTGCAACCCAAAAACAAGGGGAAGGATAAAGAGGATAAGGAGACAAAAAGGTTTATCACTGACTTCAACAGTAACCATAGAGAACTGGAACACATTCTTAAAAAACACTGGAATACCCTCCTTAAAGACCCAAAATGAAAACAAATCCTACACCCCAGACCTGTTATCAAATATAAAAAAAAATCACAAAACCTGAGAAACCTGAGAGCCCTAAGTGACCTTCCTACATAAGGTCCCTCCATATCTACCCTAAGCCATTGGCAGCGGGAAGATAGAAAGAGGTTCAACTATTGCACAAAATGTATATTCTGCTCTACCACAATGAGCTCACATGCCACCAAAACACAAATTTCCTATAAGTCCAACCAAACAAGAAAAGTATACCAGATAAAGGAAGAAATAAGCTGTGAGACAAAAGGAGTTATTTATCTCCTTGAATGTCCTTGCGGACTCCAGTACGTCGGTCGCACTACAAGGAGTCTAAAAGTAAGGGTCAGTGAACATATAAGAAATATCAAAAAAGGAATGACGACGCACAGTGTTCCCCTCCATTTCCTCCAACACACAACAGTGATCCATCACAACTTAATTTTTTAGGAATTAAAAAGGTAGAGAAAAGTGATAGAAGCGGCAACTTCATAGCAAAGATCTCAAAAGAAGAAACAAAGTGCATTTATAACCTTAAAACACTTAACCCTAAGGGTCTTAATATAGATATGGATTTGGGCTCCTTTCTTTTTTCGTAGGACCCTTTATTATTTTAATTCTATTTTTATGCCTTTCTTACATTTGTATCCTAATGTTTAAATCAATTAAGTCTTCTATATGACACCAGTCACCCTCCTATGGTGCACCGTTTAATACATATGCCAATCCCTCAATGAAGCATAGCACCTATTACTGCACTGAAGTCCTCTTTCCAAGGCAACCTGTCCGCTACCACACCATCAATCTTCATTAACTACTACCACCGCCTCCTGCAAAGTCTATAACTACCTCTCCTGCCTCCACAGCCCACACTCTTACTCGAGACTACACAGCAGTGATACTCTAGTTTGGGTGAAACGCATAGGAACTTGGTGTATCCACAAACGCCTACTGTTGTGCACGGAGTAGCAGTAATAAAAGTATGTGAGAAGGAGCCACCACCGGAAGCATTACACATCAGCTTCAACCTGCTTCTGCATCATGGAGCCTTGCGATCCCAGCATTAACTGGACAAAGGCGTCCATAGTTATGGGCACATCCACCCCAGGATCAAGTTTAAATTGCTTTCTATGGGCTAGGAGGTACCATAAAGTGGGAGAATCTGCCGAACAAATATAGAGGAGATCCACTTTCCAGTCGACAGAACCCCAGAGGAGGATGGACACTTACCACAGGACTTGCCGGTAACCACATAGGAAGGTCTGTCTCCAACTGACACTTTTAAGGTAATGGACTGGGCTCTAAGGAGGGCTACGGTACTTTACGACATATAACTTTTTGCTCTTTACTATAGACTTAATAGGAGTAGCTACCTTCTCAATACTCCCTACTTCTTAAGGAAAACGTTCAACAGCACATGTCAATCTATTTACAGGTAATTCCCAATTCAGGCCATCTCAAGTTGTTGACTTAGACAGTTAGTTAGACAGTTAACTAACGGTTGAAGGACTTTACAATAGTAGAGCCAGCATATCTCTGTTAACACTGATATTTCTGTGTATTCCATTGTTTATTATATTGTTTTGTTTCACCTATTTACTGTCATTAGCTTTTGTGATTTACCATCATTGGGCTGGATCCCAAAGAGAAAAAAGACTCCTTGGCTAAACCATGCTGATTGCAGGGGAATTATATTTCATCTGTTGCAAACACTATTAGAATTGAGAGGTGATGTTTCCCAGCCCAAATCTAAATAAAAGTGTAAAAATTAAGCTGGTTACTATCTG
The DNA here is from genome assembly GCA_011038615.1 of Limnodynastes dumerilii. Taxonomy (NCBI): domain Eukaryota; kingdom Metazoa; phylum Chordata; class Amphibia; order Anura; family Limnodynastidae; genus Limnodynastes; species Limnodynastes dumerilii. The sequence goes on along the minus strand of WWET01004601.1, from coordinate 57,077 downwards.
TGTGCAGTAAGCAATTCAAAGCTATATCCCTGCATGCAAAATACAACTTGACTCCCCCTGAAATCAATATTGTTTAGCCCAGGAGTAACTTCTTCTTAAGTCTGGATCCAGCCCCTTATTATTATTTCACTGCAAAATATACTTATATTCTTTTATAACCAATACTGTGGGTAATAAAATTAAGAAATTAAGAAACACCCAAGGGTCTATTAAATGTTATTCCTTGTATGTAGGGAGAATAATTTGCTTTTGCTTGTTGCACACAGATACTGACCAGCTTTACTTTTACAATGTTATTTGGGCTTGGGCAATGCAACATCACCTTTTAAATCTAAGGACTAGATTTACTAAGCACCAATATGTAAAAATCGCTGTTTATTTGGTGATTATTCAGCAATTATAAAATTGCTGTAGTTACTAAAGTAATGTCACCTGAAAATCACCAAAAATGCAGCATTTTCTAAATCGCCAATGCTACAAACCCCATGGTGATTTAGGAAAGGCAGAACATACAAATTGCTGCATTTACTATACAGCGATTTGTAAAATCTCTGTAAAGTTTCCCAAAACTCGGACAAATAAAAAGAGGTGGTTGTGAGTGTTGAATTTGTTCAAAACGACACCCACCCAGAAAAAAAAAACACTTTTAAACTATTAAAAAAACAAAACCTTAATTTATTGTAAAAAAAAATAAAACAAAAACAAAACAAAACCCAACAACTGTTTTTTCCTTTAAAAAAATCATAGCCACGGCATGCACTTAACCCTTAGCATGCTGCGGCATAAAAATACTAGAAAGCACAGCATGCCCATGTATTGCAGGGCATGCTGTACCTTTTAGTACTAAAAGTGGCAGCATGCCAAGTGTTAATGTTATTCCACCACGTAAAACTCACATAATGCCCCGTTACTTTTAAAATACACATACTGCCCTGGTAATAGTTAAAACACACACTGCCCCATTATATAGGTCAAACACACACACTGCCCTGTTATATAGGTCAAACACACACTGTCCCTTTAAAGAGTAAAAACACATAGTGCACCTTTAGCATAATAACACTAAAAATTCATTAAAAGGGGAGGTAATAATCTACCTGATGTAAACTGGGATGAGTCTTCAGCAAGCTCCACTAGAAGGGGGTACATTTTAAATTCATTACAGGGAATATTCCTTTAAGCAACTGGTGAGAGAGCCCACTCGCAAAGAGTTCATCTTAGATTTGGTACTTACAAATGTTGACAGAATCTCAGAAGTAAGTGTGGGTGAGAACCTTGTATCCAGTGACCATCAAGCCGTATGGTTTAGTATAATGCCACACAAAGACGATGGTGCAAGACTTTGGGAAAGCAGATTTTGTGAAAATGGGTAAATTTGTAAGTGATTCTTTGGCAGAGTGGAGGCACATGAAAGGAGTACAGGAGCAGTGGGGAAATAAAAAAAATGCATTATTAACAGCAACAGACCTTTATATATGAAAGGTTAGGAAAAACCCCAGAAAAAGAAAGCCAATGTGGTTTACAAAAGAGGTAGCAACTATAGTGAAAGCAAAAAAGATGGCCTTCAGAATTATAAGCAAACTCAAAGTAATGATGACAGGGAGGAGTAAAAAAAACAGAAGGAGGCTAAAAAGGTTATCAGAGCAGCAAAGGCACAAACTGAAGAAAAACCGTCCCAAATGAAAGGCGAAAAACTAAAGAGGGTATCGTAAGGCTCAACACGGAGAGTGGGATTCTTCTTAACAAGTATTTCTGTTCAATTTCTGTTCTGTTCTTAACAAGTATTTCTGTTCAATATTCACAAAACAAAGAGAGGGGAAGGGTCCACTTTTAAATGGGAAGACTATTAATATAATGGGGGCAATTACTACTACTTTCACTGAGGAGCAGGTATTAAAAGAACTTTCAAAGTTGAAAGTGGACAAATCAATGTGACCAGATGGGATACACCCAAGGATACTAAAATAGCTTAGAGGGGTGCTGGCAAAACCATTAACTGAATTATTCAATCAGTCACTAATAACTGGGATGATTCCAGAGGACAGCAAAATAGCAAATGTTGTCCCTCTACATAAAAGTGGAAGTAGGGAAGAAGCGTCAAACTACTGACCAGTGAGTCTCACATCAATACTAGGTAAACTGATGGAAACACTGTTAATGGAACAAATCGTACAGTATGTTAAATCCAGTAACTTATAAGATCCCAAGCAGCACGGATTAACTGGGAGAAGATCATGTCAAACAAATCTTATTGAATTTTTTGACTGGGTCAGTAAAGTATAAGATAAAGGGGAGCTGTAGACATAGCTTATCTAGATTTTAGTAAGGCTTTTGACATTGTGCCACATCGCAGACTGTTAAATAAGCTGGAAACTTTGGGATTGGACTTAAATATAGTTGCATGGATATGATCTTGGTTACAGCATAGACAACAGAGGGTTGTAGTAAATGTAATCCCTTCTGGGGATGGTAAGGTAACCAGTGGATTAACCCAGGGTTCTGTACTTGGACCAGCGCTATTTAATATTTTTATAGGTCATATTGCCTGTGGTATCGAGGGGAAAAAATGCTTTTTTTTGCAGATGACACAAAGATAGGTAACAGGGTAGACACGCCAGAAGGGTACAGAAAATGAGGGATGATCTAGGTAGACTGGAGGAATGGTCAAGAGTGTGGCAACTGTAGTTTAATGCCAAAAAATGCAAAATCATGCACTTGGGGCACAAAAACCCAAAGGCTCAATATATCCTTACTGGCACTACATTAGAATCTACTGAGGAGGAAAGGGAACTAGGAGTCATTATTTCCTGTGACTTAAAGGTAGCCATTGTAACAAAGCAATGAGAAAGGGAAGTCAGATGCTTGGTTGCATAGGGAGAGGAATTAGTAGCAGAAAGAGAGAATAGTGAGGCCCCTTTATAGATCGTTGGTATAACCTCACTTAGAATACTGTGTTCAGTTCTGGAGGCCATATCTCCAGAAAGACATAAATACATTAGAGACTGGGCAAAGAAGAACAACTAAAATGGTTCATGGCATGTGTTACAAATCATACCAAGAAAAGCTAGAGGAACCAAATATGCATAGCTTGAAACAGAGAAGGGAGAGGGGGGTGCATGATAACAGCTTATAAATATATCAAGGGTTGTGAGCGGCTAGAGGAGGGTGGCATTTTATATAAACTGGAGGGTGGTAGATTCAGAGGAAATGTGCGGAAACATTACTTCACTGAAAGGGTGATAGCTAAATGGAATAGCCTCCCATCTGAGGTGGTTGGGGCTAACACAGTAGAACAGTTTAAAAATGCTTGGGATAAATATAAGGATATCCTAAAGCTTAAAATAAATTGAGGGTAAATAGGGTCTAGGGTTAGTATAGTTTGACATAAAAAAAACTGGGCAGACTGGATGGGCCATGTGGCTGTTATCAGCCGTCACTTTCTATGTTTCTATGTTTCTAAGTAATAATGCATAGTGCCCCTTTAGAGTAATAATGCATAGTGCCCCGTTATTTTCAGAATAAATTTAAATTTTAGTACCATCCAAATTTATTGAAAAATTATAAATAAATATAATACTCACTTTTTTGAAGTCTTCTCTGTTGATGATCCATGGTCTTCTTCTGGAGCTCCGGTGACAGGCTACTACTTCTTGTGGGTCCCTCTGGTGAATAACTCCTGTCTTTACTGGGCCCCATCAGTTTCGTATACACAGGGGCCCAGTAATGACAGGATATCTTTTTCTGCATCAAATAGCGACCTTTATACTGCGTTACTTCTGGATAATACACTCCTCTTGTGATGAATGAAGATTTCAAGGAAAGAATGTAGGGGATATAGTGTTGTACGCTGCAAGTCCCTGCTGCGATCTACTTCATTACAAAGTAGGGACAGCCGAAAGCTGCTTTTCGGCTGTCCCTTTTTCGAATGACAGCAGTTTGAGAATTTTTTTTATGAATAGGTGAGTATGCGATTACCCATTCATATTTGGAGGTGCCGCACTGGACCACCGGAGAGGAGAGTAACTCTCTTTGGGGACTTAGGGTTAGGCTGTGGGTGGAGACTTAGGGTTAGGCTGTGGGGGGGGATTAGGGTTAGGGAGCAGGATTGCTTACCGGAGATCGAGGCATAAGCAATCAATATCCCAGCCAGTTTGGAACTGTCGAAATAGGGCCATTCACAACGGGGACCCACAATCAGTGTTGTATGTTCCTGTTGCATGTTTTCTTCTATAATTGTATTTAATCTTTTAGCTCCCACAGGACCCCTTACAAAATATTTTCTTATATATATCCACTTTGTATTTGTATTCTAAAGGGGCACTATGTGTTATAATTTTAACAGGTCACTATGCTTTATTATTGTAAAGAGGCACTATGTATTATTAGTCTAAAGGGGCACTATGTATTATTATTCTAAAGGGGCACTATGTATTAATATTCTAACGGGGCACTATTTGTTTTTACTCTAAAGGGGCACTAAATGTTTTTACTCTAAAGGGGCACTATGTGTTTTTACTCTTTAACGGGGTAATGTGTGTTTGACCTATATAATGGACAGTGTGTGTTTTAACTATTTAACGGGGCAGTATGTGTATTTTAAAAGTAACGGGGCATTATGTTTATATTACAACTAACGGGGCACATAATGTATGTGGTGGCATGCCATTAACACTTGGCATGCTGCCGCTTATAATACTAAAAGGCACAGCATGCCCTGCAATACATGGGCATGCTGTGCTTTCTAGTACTATAGTACATGCTAAGGGTTAATAGTGAGCCGCAGCTGGGGTTTTAAATATTATTAAGTAATTATTTTTGTTTTTAATTAAACTTAAATTGTATATTTTATTAATAAGGGTCTCGAGGTGAGGTGACTTTTTAAGGATTAATTCTCTGCAAGTAAAAGATTAATCACGTCGAATAATTCCTTTAAAAATCACCACACATCGCAGGAGTTCGAAAATCAACAGGGGAACTCTTGCCGCTATTTTTAGTTGTAGTAAATCTGGCTCTAATACTGTTTGCTGTAGATGAAACTCCTTGCAGTCCAGCATGGTTTTGCCCCGGTGTAACTTTTCACATTTTCCTTTAATTTTCACACTTCTGATCTGGTCTATTGTTAGCATCAACTGTCTGACAGCTGACACCTGTCAGTCAGAGGAACAGCCAGCTCCAGTATACTGATGTCTCTGCATAATTGAGAATAGAATAGTCAATTACAATAAACAACAAAACAGTGAAAAAACACAGAAAAGATAAAGGGCTAGATCCAGACCTAACTGCTTGTAACATTTCATCGTGTAGCGTATTTAAGCTAGCGTATTTACCATGCACTCCCCTCACTCGTACGTACATTTAAGCTTCCCAAACCCTACCTTAACTTTTCAAAGCATAAGTACTGATGTATGTAAAGGCTTCATGTACGTAAGTGTCTAAGCACGCCCATACTGTACGTTTTAAATACTTCATCCCCCGAAGCATAATTAAGGGTGTCGTATGGATGTCACGCCCCTTCCTTCGAAGTTACGCTGTTGGTATGAGGCTGGTACGTACTGTAACTTCTGAGTTACGTGGCGTAACATCTGCCGCGCACATGCGCAGTGCATACAAAACAGCGTTTACGTCACTGGCTAGCATAAATACGCTAGTGTATGTAGCTCAGGATCTACCCCAATAAGAGTATAATAACCAATGTAGTGGCTGACTAAGATCTAGCTTTCAGACTTCAAGTATTGCAGGCCAGCTACCTGCAGAGTGTAGACACTGAAAATGTAGATGAGGACCCTAACACGAGAGGAAGCCTTAGTGACAGGCAGAGGAGAAGGTAGAATATATCTGGCAGACATACTATGACAATTGCCTGGAAAAAATTATATATTGACATTTTTTTCTTTATGCTAAATTTTAATTTGTTTTTATTATTGTTTGCAGCAGATTTGTGTTAAGGAAAAAATAGTTGATTGTTAATAAACAATCAAAACCTAATTTAATAACCAATTAATTAATAATAAGAGTCTAAATAACATACTAATACAAACAAAAATAAAGTATGTTTAATTAAAAACAGCTGAACTTTACATTATTTAATGAGGAGCTCAGTTTTCAATGATAAAGGTTACTTGGTAAAATATCCTTATTAGAATATAATTTATTTTTTATTTATTGGTTGTTTAAATTAATCTTTGACTATTATTTAGTAACAATATAAATTTGGTTTATAAGCAAACCAGAGTACCTATTGTGAAAGCTTCTCTTTTAGCTTTCAATATTCAATAAAAATAAAACAGAAATAATCCCTGGACACCAGCAAGTGCTTTATTAATTTAGATCTGGTTATCTAAGATTATTTGAAATGTGTTATAGTTTGTTAAACTTGTGTAGAATACTGCTGGTATGGTATTATGTACAGTATATGTGTCTCTGTCTATTACATGTTTTGTTTGAACTTATTACCAAGATTAAATGTGGGACAGGGGCTCCATAAATTAGTAGCCCAGGGACCCCACTAATCCCACCCTTATTGATATTATATTAATGTAGTTAGGCAAGTTCAGCTATAATAGTGTATATTTTATGCTTCTCTGTTTTTGTCATTATCCTAACCTAAAAAGTGTACATACACATCGTAATGATAATGCAATAAAGTTGTTCTTTTTTGTTCATAAAATAAAACCTTCATGTCTGAAATCAAATACAATTTATAAAACAACAGAAACATTGTCAATGTATTCAATGACTAATATACCTTTTACCATTTATTTTAAAGTCATTTGTGACCTGTTCGTTGGGAATGCAGTACGTGGGTTATGTGATCATTGTTTATGGAGCAACTGCGGCTGTCTTCTCCTACTTTTTTGGGAAGCTTTCTCAGTATATCAGACGGGTTACCTTCTTTATTTTAGGTAATGTACTTGATAAAATCTTGTGTTAATACTTTAGAAAAAATGGTTTCATTTTGGCTATACATGACATTGCCACTGCATATTACTAATGTAATATGCAACACAGTTAGTCACATTAGCAACTTACTTTTTATTTTTATCTCATAAAATAGGCTAAAAATTTAGTTAATAAGCCACTGCCAAAGAATTTGATATTTCCAAATATTTAAATGTTTAAGTTAGCCTATCAATGGCTTAATGACAATTTCCTTTTTTTCTACTTGATCCAGCTTTCAGTGTAAATTCAGAAGGACATTGCCACATAATTTATCAGCAAATCCTTTATTTTTAACACATCACTATCTTTTTGTCTCAGAACTTTTTACCTATATGTTCTCTGTGCTAGAGATAGAGCTATGTTCTTCAAGGAAAACTCAGGAAATCTACTCTGCAGACTCTTGTGAAACAAACAAACAAAAGGAAGGAGCAAGGGATAACTAATTTATTCCAAAATGACATTAAAATATAATAAAATGAAATCACTAAACTTAAAAGTATAAAAAAAAAAATCAGCAGTAGACAATAAATTGTATGAATTGTCTCTATATAAAAAATTCTGATGCTAATAGATTATATTGATGTAATGGGTTCTTACAATTACATACAATCTGCAATATTGCTCTTTTCCCAATACAAGGACAATAGATATTGCCTCAAGCCAACAGTAAATGTGTATCTGCAAAACCAAATAAAATAGGACCAGATTCAGAGTTATAAAATAAGAGAGGAATGTTACACCTGGTCAAAACGATGTTGATTTCAAGGGAGTCAAATTTCATCTGTTACAAACAGTATTATAGTTGCGAGGTGATGTTTCCCAGCCCAATTCTAAGGGGTCTAATTATAAAGATCATTTTAATGCTATAGTGCTATATGAAAACTGGCACTATCACATTAAAATGAAGCGGAGGATATTTATAAAATGCCGAAGCAGAGTTTTACACTCCGCTCTCGGCGTAAGACTAACGCCAGCTCAGGCTGGCGATAGAGGTAAGTATTTCAGCGATGTTCTCATATACCCCTCTTTTCCAGCTAGTAGGGGGAGGAAAAGGGGGGCATGTATGGGGAGACTGCCGGAATACATTAGAGTATCCTCTTAGTAAAAAAATATATATATATTTTTTTTATAAGTAAAAAAAATTAAATAAAAAAAAATAGAAAAAATAAGTCAATATTAATAAACTCACCTGTCCGGGTGACCCATCTAACTGCAGATGTCCAAGATGAATACACTGTGCATGTGCAGTGTTTCTCATGTCGGAACCTGAAATTTTCAAAGTCCTGAATGAGAATTACTGCGCATTTGCAGTCCCGGGACCTCGCAGGAGGGGTGAGTATTTGTAAATACTGTGAATGAAGCTGCCAGGCTCGTGGTGATGATAAGCGAGTCTGATGCAGCTTCGTTCACAGTGAAATGAAGCTGTGTATAAGTAGACCCCGAAATATCAGAGTAAAAATGAAGCTGATCAGCATCTGTGTATGCAATAAGCAAAAGCAAAGTATTCTCCCTGCATCCAAAGAATAACATTTATTTGACTCCCCTTGAAATCAACATGGTTTTGCCTAGTTGTAACTTTCCTCTATTATTTTCAAACTTTGAATCTGGTCCATAAATAATCATAGAATCTGTACTTCTGAACCCCAGTGAACAAACACAAGCTAATTAGATGCATTCTTTCCATGGGGTAAGATTATGAAATATTGCAGATTTTTTGTGTACTGACAGACTATTAAAGAAGTTAATATATTTTGCTTATACTGAAACATCATCATTAGAGCATAAACACAGAGTTGCTGACTTTTTAAAGCTTCCCTCCGGGAGAACCCAGAGGGAAGCCATAGATTGCTGCAAGGGGTGGGGCTTAATTACGTGATTTATGCAAATTGCGCCATTATGCCCCACCTCTGTCAATCATTTATGTAATCTCTAGTGTTACATGGGATGGACGGGGCTTGATGATATCATCAAGCCCCATCCATCCCTAGTAACTCTAGGGATTATAGTTGTAATTGACTGCTGGTAAGGGTTTACGGGAGCTTTGCTGGCTCTCTCGGGATACCGGGAGAACTTCCCAAATTTGGTGAGTCTCCCAGATATTCCGGGAGAGTTGGCAACCCTGCGTAAACATATACCTCCAAAAAAATCAGTTGAACAAGCTAATTTTGGATTCAAAATATACAGTGAAAGAACATAAAGACTGAAAACAAAAACGTAGAAACATAACATTTGACGGCAGATACGAACCACTTGGCCCATTTAATCTGCCAGTTCCACACACCCATCTCCTCACCCTCCAGTTATTGCTATTAATGTTTATATAGCATAGCACTACAATTTTTGTGCAGAATTGTACATAGAAAACTTTTTTCTCATCCTTTTCCACCCCTTTGTACTCCTACTTCAAATTTCCTACCTCACACACATTAATTTTGTTAGCAGCCAATTAAACTACTAGTATGTTTGGAGTGTGGGAGGAAACTGGAGCATCCGGAGAAAACTCATTCAGACTCAGACAGAACATGCAATCTCCACACAGAAAAGGTCTTGTCCGGGAAACAAACACAACCACAGTGCTGTGCAGTTGTATCCAGATATGGATATAGCAAAAATGGTTAGGTCACTGAGCGATCATAGAGACTTAATATATAAAATAATAGGTTTCTTTCCTTTGGCTTTGTGTTTACACATTGACTAAGTTACCCAAAATGGGGGTTGCTCAAATCAGTTTATAGGTTAATACTGACAGGTGCATAAAAGGCTGAAGTAAACTGGATCACAAAGGAAAAGAAAATGCCTCAGCAACACTCATTTTAACCAGTAGCTAAATATACTATCTGGCTTATTAAAATGTAGGGAATTTTTCATGGTTTCTTGGTAGTGCTGGCAAATCTCCTGTATTAGGTTTGATGCAGTAATTTATGCAAATCCCTGCCTTGAATCCTGCCCCCCTGCTTATCAAAACTGTGCACCATAGCTTTACCAAGTACATGCAGGTGTGAGGAGCTTAATGGTTTAATCAAATACTGCTCCATCCTTAGTAAAATTACAAATCATAGCATTGATAGACGGAGGGAGAAGTCTTCATGATGTGAGTTACATAAATTATGCCATAAAGCCCCTTCTCACAATGTCATCTCTTTTTTTTTTTTTTTTAGTTTTCCCAGAGGGAAGAAATGAAAAGTAGGCAACTATGACAAATTTTCAAATGTGTGTAACTAATATTTTTGCGTTTTATTTATACATAGGATGGTATAATTAGTTACTGGTTATTGGTAGTGTTGCTAGGGCTTTTTACCTCCTTTGTTTCTATACACATGAAGCTGATCCTGAGTCTCAGAGTAAGGACAAAGCAAGTGCAAGTGTACAGCTCAGTTAAACTATCAGTGAGTCCTAACATTGGGGTCCATGAAAGGGATCTTGAAGTCTCAGGCAAGGAAAGGTCTGTAGCAGCAATAAGCTCACCTCTGACACATTGGGGCTGATTTAGAGCTGCGCTTCTGTCTATTTTTCAGATGGAAGCACAGAGAAAATGGCCACTGCGCATGCCCAGATCGGAAGCGTGCACACGATCCGACTGTGTCCGCATCCGACCGGGCTGCGCCTGTGGAGGAATATTTAAATGAGAAAAGAGTCGCTTTTCTCATTTAAATATAGTTTCTTCTGCGGTCCGCTGGCTGCTTAATTAGCCGTACACTTGCACCATCTCAAGAGATGGTGCAAGTGTAGACACAGCTCAGCAGAGCTGAAAAAAAACCAAAGTTAATTAAAGGAAAAAAAAATCTTTTGGTAAAATATTAACCCCTTCCCCCGCCTACCCCACAGCCGCCACCGAACTATATAAATAAATAAAGAACGGCCCGTCTGGGCATGCTGACGCTAGTAGAACTACTGGTGCAAGCATGCCCATGAATGACAAGGCATGCTTGCTCTAGTATCACTACTATCGGCAGCATACCTTGCCCCAAAAAACGTTACTGTGCCCTTACAAAAAATAAAAAATAACATCCCAAGTGTCCCCCTATAATAAGATATTATACAGCAATGTAAATACCCCGTCCCTATCATTTAAAAAATTACAGTGCCCACAGAGAATAAATAAAAAAAACATGACATGTGCCCATTACAAAAAAATAAAAAATCCTTGTCCCCTTCTTTTAAAAAAATAAGAAGTGCCCACATACTTTAAATAAAAAAAAACAGCGCCATGTGCCCGTTACAAAAAAAAAAAAGGCCCAAAAATACTTCGGTCGCGGCGGCGGCGGGGTAGGCGGGAGAAGGGGTTAATTGGTTTGCATGCTACAAACCAATTTAAAAATAAGTTGTGCGGTCAGAGCAATTATGGCTCCGACTGCTTTTTTTTTGCTTTTTTTTTTTTTAAATACGCCCAATTTTCTGAAGAAACACACATCTCTGAATAGAACGTTTTAGCGGTTGCGACTTGCGCATCTCTGAATCAGGTCCATTCTGTTGTGAGCTATCTGTGTGGTAGGGTTGTACTAATGCTGCCTGAACAGCAGCTGTGGAAACATTTAATTAAGTGAACAAAAGCAGATTTTCCAAATAATCAAGTAAACTAGTAAGCAGTTCTTTAGTAAGTCTAAGATTTTCAACTTATATTCTTTCCAGACTTAAAAGATAATTGTAAAGCCGTCATAATATTGCAAGCATTATTAGAGGCTTTGGATCTGTTTACAAGTATCTGTATATTGCAGGATGCGGGGGCTGATTCAGAGTTGCACTTCCACCTTTTTTTAGGGGCAAGTGTAGCCCTAAGCAATACCATGTTGAATTTCAATGGGAGGCAGATTTCAATTGTAAAACCAGAATTAAAATTAGGAGGTGAGACTTCCGGTGGTGCGGCGCACAGAGCTGGCCGCGTTATAACAGAGCTCATCTCTCAGCTCCAAAAAACCTTCACGAGGCGAGCTAGCTTTCTACCTTCCCTCGCAAAAGTAGCCTGCCACGGTGATAGGGAAGCGGAGGTACCGCTTGTCGCTGGGAGCCATCTATTCTAGACCCCGGAGTCCGCCTCGGAACATAGAGGCCTGCAAAACGGTGAGGCGCCAGAACCTCCATGACAGTGCAGCGCAGAAAAGGCGCCTGCACAGCGGTATAGGGTCCTCGGGACGGACGCGGGCCATCGGCACAAGCAGCGGGTATACACCGGAGAGCCCGACTCCCCCATTGCCAACTTCTGCCAGGGGAAGACCGCGAGGTCCAAAGCGGGGACCGAAAGGGCGCGACAACGGAAGCCATCTTGCGGCTTTGTGCCGTATGCCTGACTGAGGAATAAAGAGCCAGCGCAGACGTCTGGTTAGTACTGGGGCAGAAGACAAGTGAGTGCCAGAGATCTGCCAGATCACCCCCTTGCAGCATCGGGACGTGCTCCTGCAGTCAGCAGAGCGGTACGTTGGGGAGAAGGAGCAGTACGCCATAGAGGGCTGCAGAGCGCGCCAAGGAGGGCTACTATTTGGTCAGTGGACGTCTGGAGAGCAGCCAGGAGACCGGTGACTGCCTTGTCTTACACTGTGGTTGGTGCATGCTTTTGGCCCCTTTGCTCATTTGCCCCAGAGGACTCTGAACGGGACACCATTCTTAAAGACCAAGACCTGAATTACTGCCAGGTTCTGTCCCTACATGATAGCTGTGTATCTTGCAAATCATTGAAACCCTGGGCATTTTTGGCAGTCTTTTCCAACGCCCCATACCCATTTGGTCCCAGGACCCCTTCTTACTCCCACCCCCGGCCAGTTAACACCTGTACTCTCTCTGGCAGACTTTACCACAAGTACATCCCTAAATAAACTCTGCTTTGCTACCCCCTTGTGACCCGCGTGTGGGTCTAGATAGGGGATCACGGACTCCGGTATTGATACCTATTGGTGGACTTTCCATCTTACCTGCACTAATCCCTTTTGCCTCCTAGGTCTGGAGCTGGCCTAACCCAACCACCGATCTTCAATCCTGGGTCCTGTTACAAATCACAGCCTTGGCTGATCCCTCGGCTGAGTCGCCCAGGTTCAGGTCCTATCCTATCAGTTCCTGCGTAGTATTTAATTGACTTATTAATTGTCTGCAATAATTTGCCTGAAAACTTCTTGTTTCTCCTGTACATCTTATCAGTTGCCTGCAGCTGGATTTAGATTTAGGTGTTTTGATTAATGACCTGCCAAACAAAAGTGGGTACTGCAAACAAGACCTGTCTATCTATATTGTCTTATACTCTAAGTGTCACTGCAATAGAATAGTTTAAGATAAAAGTATTTGAGTAGCAACAGGATGGTACGCCTCTAAGGCGAAATTACCTTAATGTGCTTCCCGTAGGGGGATACGTGTATTCTGGTCCTTGTTTATCTCCCCTCCCTGTCTTTCGTGCGCTCACAGTCATTTCGATTTGTATTATCACTATACACTTTGGGCTGCAGTGGCATGCAGAAGTTTTATAGCAGAGCAGTAGCGGCCAAAACCACGTCCTTACTAGACACCTCTAAGATGGGGAAGAATAAAGCCAGTGGTGCTAAGGCTACTGCCTCCACAACAGGCCAACCTACCTCTCCCACTGGTCCCTCTTCCCCAGCAAGTACCCAGGAACCCCCTGAGGCTCCGGGGGTGACGTGGGCGACCCCTCCCTCTATGGCCGAAATGGCCAGGGAAATTTCTCATATATTGCTGCCTGCTTTTGATAAACGGTTTGAGGCATTTGAAAAGTCTATGGATGCCACTGTTGCAAAAATTTCTGAAAACTCAGCTAAAATTATGCAGTTGGAGCAGCGCACGAGTGATATGGAGGACAGTAATATTGCCTTACAAAGTATTGCGGACCGTCATTCATATCAATTGCAAGCCCTGCATGACAAAACCGAGGACCTTGAGAATAGAAACAGGAGGAATAATTTAAGGTTTATTGGGGTTCCAGAGTCAATTAAAGGCTCTGATTTAGTCAAATTCCTTGCCCACACCTTACCTTTGGCTCTGGGCATTTCTGATATCTTAGGGGTGCCGCAGATTGAGAGAGCTCACAGAATAGGAAGAGAGAGAGAAGGGAATGCCACGAGACCGCGACCGGTTATAGCCCGTTTCCTGGACTTCCGGGAAAAGGAACAAATACTGTTGGCATATAGACGCCAGGAACAGGTGGTAATTGATAAAGCGAAAATCCTGATTTTTCAGGACTATTCTGTGGCGCTCTCTCAGAAACGTAGAGAATTTGCCCCCCTATGCAAACATCTGGCAAACAATGGCCAGCGGTCTGCTCTATTATATCCTGCAAAACTACGGATCGTGGATAATGGAACAACTCATGTCTTTGATTGTCCTGTGGAGACAAAACGCTTCCTGGAATCCCAGGTTTCCCCGGTGGTTTCCCCGGCTCGTTCCTCACGTCACTCCTCGCCTAGGCCTTAACTTTACAGAGTCCGTGCAGGGCTACCCGATCCCCCCCTACAGGATAGATAAGGTTTATAGCAAACGTTAAATACGTTTACTTCTGTTAGGATGCGTTTTAAGATTGTTGGGTTATTTTGTTGGTTGGTGTGTTCTGGTAAATCACCCAGAACACACTTAGGTTTGGTTAAGTTTAAGGAAAATGTAGAAAATGGAGTGAAGCATATTGTCATTTTGTTACTCTTACAATTTGTGTTGATTCAGTTCTCACGTTGTACTCTGTGTTGTCACAGCTCTTTGCTTACAGTATCAGGTGTCTGCCGTCTCGCCCTACATGCAATATGTCTTGTGTTAGATGATCTGTTCCGATGTACCACCGGTAACGGCAACTATGGGTGAGTCCGCCGCACAGTCCTTCACATCAACTCTACACCCACACCCGAAGCCCCCCCAATTACACATTACGTCGTGGAATGTCGGAGGCCTTAACACCCCCATAAAGAGGAAAAAGGTCCTTACTCATTTACATAGGCAAAAAGCAGATATCATGTTATTACAGGAGACTCACTGGAAACAGGGGGAAGAGGCTAGTTTAAAAGCTCGCTGGATCGGGGACTGTATTGCAACGACTTTCCATACTAAAAGCAGAGGGGTAGCAATAATTTTAGCAAGGTCTTTGCAGTACAGCATCCTTAATACCACCTTAGATCCAGAGGGTCGGTTTATAATCCTCGATTTAAAAATATATGAGACACCAAATACGGTGGTGAATATATACGGTCCTAACTCGGCCCAACAGGACTTTTTAGATAGGCTCTCAGTTATGTTGCTGCAACGTGACAATCCAAATCTCATAGTAGGGGGGGATTTTAATGTAGTGGCGGACCCAATGATAGATAGATCCCCGCCCCTAGCCTATATTAGAACATCAGACTTTACACCTTTTTCCCGATTTAAGGCTGAGATGGGATTTACGGATCCCTGGAGACTCCTGAACCCCACGGGGAGATCGTTCACCTTTCATTCCGGTGTGCACGGCTCCCATTCACGAATTGATTACTTGTTAGCGGCTGACCCCCTCATGTCTGTAGTTATAGATGCTGACATACTTGATCTAATCATCTCAGACCATGCTATGATCACACTATCTTTCCGACTCCCTGACGTGGGCCCCAGGTTTCGTCCTTGGCGATTCCCGAGTCATCTTTATAAATCTGATGATTTTACTAGATTCCTGAAATATCAGTGGAACGAGTTTTTTGACACTAACGTGGAGCACTGGGACCGACCCGTTCTGTTCTGGGAGACCTCGAAGGCCGTGATGCGGGGTCACATAATCGGTTATGTAGCGCGGAAAAATAAGGAGCAGCGACAGAAACTAAACACCCTGCGGAACACTGCCTCTCAGATGTACGCTTTATATGTGGCGAACCCTGCTGATGATACCCTGAGGGACTATCGAGAGTCGCGACAAGTCCTGGAGAGTTTTTTGACCTTACAAGCCCGTACGCAAATCGATTTCACAAAACATAAATATTATAGATGGGGGGGGAAGCAGGTAGACTGTTGGCGCATCTCTCTAAGGGGGACCGTAGACGGGGTCACGTTGTGGCTATTAAAGACGGAAGCACTAATTTAGTTTGCACTAACTTTCAGGATATAGTCAATGCTTTCCAGAAATATTACTCGGTTTTATATTCGGCAGACACCATTGACCCATTAGTAATGGACCAAGTCCTGAAAGATGCCAACCTTCCCTTATTGACCCCCGAACAGATAGTGAGTCTGGAGGCAGACATTTCCACGGAAGAAATAACGGTAGCAATAAAACGTTTGAAATTACAAAAATCCCCGGGCCCGGACGGTTTTACGGGTGAATACTTTAAGCTACTTGAAACTGAATTAATCCCTTCCCTAGCTGAGTTTTATTGCCACCTGCATAAAGAGACTCCGCCCTGCCCCTCTTTTAACGAGGCCTTGATAGTCCTTATCCCGAAACCGGGAAAGGACCCTCAGCTTATCTCGTCGTATTGTTCGATTACTCTCCTGAACTTGGATTTCAAACTTATGGCTATGATCATGGCATCTTGCCTACAATCCTTTTTACCCTCTGCTCTGACGGATCATCAGTTGGGCTTCGTCCACGGGAGACACTCGGTATGCGGTATTAGGTCTGCAGTGGCTGCAGTTGTTGCTGCTGGACGCTCTAAATCTAACATGCTGCTTAGCCTTGACGCGCAAAAGGCATTTGACTCCGTATCATGGCCTTACATGCATGAGGTTCTTTTGCGTAGGAACTTCGGTCCTAGGTTCCGCGCCTTGGTCGATTTCTTTTACACTGACCCCCAAACATCGATTTGGATTAATGGAATCAAAAGTGCTAGCATTACCATGTCCAAAGGAACTCGCCAGGGGTGTCCAATGTCCCCACTCCTATTTAATTTAGTTCTGGATCCCATGCTGCGCATTCTGCAGGACTGGGAGCAATTCGAGGGCATTGTTATTGGCAATAAGGTGTTGAAGATCTCGGTGTTTGCCGATGATATCTTACTCTATATTTCTAACCCTCGGGCTGTTCTCAGGCCTCTTATGGAAAAACTGACAACAATTGGCTCAACCTCAGGGTTCAAAGTGAACTTTGATAAATCTTCGGCCCTCTTTCTCAACCCGGAGATAAGGCAGCCAGCATGGGCGCGTGACATCCCTCTTCAATGGGCTAAGACACAAATCCCCTACCTAGGCATCCTATTACCCAAACAAATTGGGAATCTGTACCATATAAATATTACTAAAATGCTCTCTCAGGTGGAATCCACTATAGCAAGTTGGAAACATCTATGCCTATCCTTCGGGGGGCGCATTAATCTCCTAAAGATGGTTATCTTCCCCAAGTTACTATACCCTCTACAAGTTCTACCGGTCCTCCTTAGTATTAGTGACAATAAACGTATTCAGGCCATCTTCCGTCATTTCATCTGGAATCACAAAAAACCTAGGATTAGCCTGATTAAATTGCAGCAGCCGAAAAATAAGGGGGGCTTTAACCTACCAGACATGATGCTTTACAATCAGGCTGCACAACTCAGGTATTTACGTGACTGGCTCCTAAACTCAGAGATTTACACAAACACCACCTTAGAGCAGCAATTCATCCCAGATATTAAACTTATTACCTTTTTGCATCTTCATGATGGAGAACTCCCTGATCACACCCTCCATAATCCCCTGTTGATGTCGGTTAGGAGGACATGGTTCAAACTCAGACACACCTACACCCTGAACCCACATGTGTCTCTCCACTTACCTTTTCTGGGAAATCTGGAATTTCAGGACGGTGCGGCGGCTCACCCATTTAACCGATGGGAGGATCGGGGGTTGACCTCAGTTGGACAGCTAGTAGACAAATCGACCAGACGACCGCTGACCTTGGTACAGGCCAGAGATAAATTTCATTTTCTGAGGGGCTCAGATATGGCCTATCTTCAGGCCCAGCACTATGTAAGCTCGGTAATAAGGAAGCTTTCTCCCACTGACTGGAATAATCCCTTTGACGCTCTACTACGAACACCTAACCCACAGAAAAGGGCGATCTCAATACATTACACTCATCTGAGACCTATACTCGACCACTCGACTGTACAGACAGGCCTTTCCCAGTGGACAGTGAGATTTCCTGACTTAGAGGTGACAGATATCCTTAAGGCCTTGACCACAGTATGTCGTCTGCTACCAGCGATGTCGTACCAAGAAATGGCTATAAAGATAGCGCATAGGGCCTATATTTCTCCGAAAAGAGGGTATTTGATAGGGTTAACGGACAGTAACTCTTGCCCTAAATGTGGGAGTCGGGAGGCTGATATCAGCCACTGCTTGTGGGATTGCCCCATAATTAAGAGATTCTGGGTAAAAGTGTGGAGGTTTGCAATAGACTTCCTGGTTGATTCGTTCCCCTTGATGGCAAAATGGGCTATTTTGGGAATCTTTCCAAAGGAAATGGGTACCACATCACAGCAAAAAAAACTGCTGCTTGCAATATCAGCCGCAGCCCGTAAGACTATTTTACAGGCATGGCTAAACCCCTCGCCCCCCTCAATGGCTTTGTTTCGCGAGAAGCTTTTTTATCTCTTTCGTATGGATTGGATTGAGGCGTCGCTTCAAAAGGAGGCCAAGGTAGATGCCTTTTTCCAAACATGGGAAGGATTTATTCATATCTTGTCAGAGGTGGTGAAAAAAAGGGTATGGTACTGCTTTCGTAGTACTATGTGGTTTGAACTTAGGATGCATCATAGGGATCCGCCCATCCAGTTTGATGAGGATCCACAATAGTGTGAAGGGTATACCTTTCTCTTTCTCGCGTGGCATGTGGGGGCTGTGGTATCAGGCTGGGGGAGACGGCAGACACTTCCCTCATTCATGCACTCCTTCTGTATGCATTTATATCCTGATAATCACTGTATTGACTTGAATGTTTATGTTCACATCTACTGTTAGCTTGATCTGTACTATGTCATACATTTGTTTAGCATACGAGCATGTGAGACCTCGATGACTGTATTGAAATTGACCTTTGTTTTTCTTTCTACTTGTCATTTACATGCTTTGACATCATGCTTCAATAAAGATTTGAATAAAAAAAAAAAAAAAAATTAGGAGGTGAAATTTCTTAGCTCAACTCTATTTTATAGACTAAACATAAAGCTATGTAGTATTTTTGTTCAATGTGTAAAAGTAATGTATTTTCCCTTCATGCAAAAATTGTTAAATTAATAAACACCCCTTACTTTGAAAAATGGTATAGCCGAGCTGTACACTTGCACCTAAAAAAAAGGTGTAAGTGCATCTCTGAATCAGCCCCGCAGTGCATAAAGACTGGAGATTATTGCATCAAATTTATTTTATTTAGACCATGAAATGGAGTGTTTTTGTTGAGTGATTAACCATTGTTATTAAGAATTGGAAAGGAGTGAGTGATTGTAAGTGATAAACCAAAAAGAAGAATTTTTACCTACACCAGTCTAAACTGCAGAAATTGTACAACCGTGAGGTGGTATTTTTTTTATTTATTTCTTTGATTTATATTTTTTTGTACAGGTGACAGTTTATATGGCCATTTTTTTTCCATGTATGATCAATGCCTTTATTTATATTTATATTATATTGGAACTGTGAAGACCATATGAAGTCATGTAATGTCCCTTTTTACCTTTTTCGCTGAAATTTCTTTTAGTATTTTGAAATATCAATAAGCATTATGTAATTACTTCTTGTTGTGGACTGGTGTGCACCTCATGTTGTTGTGCTTTTGCCAGTAAATTGGTGTTTTTTGTATAATTGCAAGTGACATATATGATAATATTATAATTTTTTTTTTGCAAATAGTGAACACCCTTATCTAAAATTCCATATTCCCTTGAATGAACCCTAAAAATAACTGTATATGTTTTACAGTTAAAAATCCACTAAATCATTTTTATAAATCAATCTTCATCTGAAGGTGGAACCTTATTATACCTACTGTGTCAAATATTCCCCCAACCTCTGTTACATGTTGCTGTGATATTTGCAGCAGCACAAACTCTTGCACCCCTGGCTGCTTGAGAATTCAGTATCTAGCCCTCATTGCTAGCTGGAAAGCACTAGCATAGTAAAGCCTACAGAAGCCACTACAGGTGCTAGCTTGATTAATAACTCTCAACTGTTGCCTAACAGCCAGGATTCAGACCAACCAAAACTGGGAAGCTCTCCAGCTCTGATTGGCTGTTCAGCATTTGAATACCCAGCAAGGAGAACTTTCTGGTGATATTGTATGTTCTAGCCATTTTATTGGTTTGTATCAGGTTTAGTGCAGCAGGATTCTTGTCCAGTTCTTGCTCTGTCCTGCTCTTCAGTTGCCTTATTTTCATGCTGATATACCTACTTGTCTTTCCTTGTCCTGCCATTTGTTATATCTGTCCATTACCTCTGCTTACCCCTGCTATCTGTGCTTATTACCTGGCTTCCTGCTGTCTTTTCATCAGTGTGTTTACCTCTCTGACAATTTCTACCCAATTAGGCTCTGCGTCCTGGTGTACAGTTAACCCGTGTAACCAGGGGCGTAGCTAAAGTTTCATGGGCCCAGGTGCAAAAGATCAGCTTGGGCCCCCCCCCCACCTACAACAAAAATAAAATTTCAATCTATTTACTATATATATATACTCATAGACATCCTATGGTATATTTTGTTACTGTATATATAATATATATAATAATGTGCTTACTGATATGTCATATACATAATAATGTGCTTACTGTCAGTACTCTACAGCCATTCAATCTCCCCTTTGTGTGTGACTCTACTGTCATCCTTTCCTACCCTCTGGTGCGTCTCTAAAGCCATCCAATCTCCCCCATTATGTGTGTATCTCTAGAGCCATCCAAACTCTCCTCTCCTTGTGTGTGTCTCCACAGTCGGCCTTTCTGCCCCTTCCTTGTGTGTGTTGGACTAGTCAGCCTTTCTGCCTCTTACTTTTGTGTATTCAATAAGCCTTATTGCCCCTTCCTTGTGTGTGTCCAGTCAGACTTATTGCCCCTTCCTTGTTTGTGTGTCTAGTTAGCCTTATTGCCCCTTCTTTCTGGGTGACCATTCAGCCTTAATGCTCTTTCTTCTGTGTCCAGCCAGCCGTATTGCCCTTCCTTCTGTGTGCAACCAGCCTTTTTGCCACCCCCTTCCTTTTTTTTTTGCAGTGAGCCTTATTACCCCTCCTTCTGTGTCCAGTCAGCTTTCCACCCCCTCCTTCTGTGTATCCAACCAGCCTTATTGACCCTTCCTTCTGTGTGTCCAACCAGTCTTATT
>WWET01004601.1:0-15484 GCA_011038615.1 Limnodynastes dumerilii | reverse complement strand
GACTGTACATGTGTGTGTATATGTTTTTGTGGTGCTGTGTGTGTATGTGTGTGTGTATCTGGATTGCACTGTGTTAGTGTGTATGCATAGAATGTACTGTACATGTGAGTGTATGTGTTTATGCAGTGCTATGTGTGTGTGTGTGTGTCTGGATTGCACTGTGTTAGTGTGTATGCATAGAGTGTACTGTGTATGTGTTTATGCAGTGCTGTGTGTGTATGTGTGTATTTATCTGGATTTCACTGTTAGTGTGTATGCATAGAGTGTACTGTGCATGTGAGTGTATGTGTTTATGCAGTACTGTGTGTGTGTTTATCGGTTGCACTGTGTGTGTAAGTGTATACATGGAGTGTGCTGTGCATGCAAGTGTATGAGTAAAGCAGTGCTTTGTGTGTGTGTGTATGCATGATGAAGTGTGCTGTGCATGTGAGTGTATGTGTGTGTATGGAGTGCTTTGTGTGTATATAGTGCATTGTGTGTTTGGAGTGCACTGTGTGTTTGTTTGTGTGTGTTGAGTGTACTGTGTATGTGTGTGTGTATGCACAAGGGTGCTGGGATAGAGAAAGGATACATACAGGGATAGGACAATCAAGTGAATGTGAATGTATTTTAAGGATAGTTATGTGTATTTGTGTGCGTGACAATAGTTATGTGTATTTGTGCGCGTGACAATAGTTATGTGTATTTGTGTGCGTGACAATAGTTATGTGTATTTGTGTGCGTGACAATAGTTATGTGTATTTGTGACAATAGTTATGTGTATTTGTGTGTGGGTAACAGTAGTTATGTGTATTTGTGTATGTGACAATAGTTATGTGTATTTGTGTGTGTGTAACAGTAGTTATGTATATTTGTGTGTGTGACAGTTATTTGTAGTTGTGGGAGTGTGTGTGTCAGTGTCAGTCATGGTTTGTGCTTCTCTTCTGTGTTGTATAATGCAGGGGAATTGCGCTGTCCCAGGATTGTAGACCAGATGCGACAGGGGAAGGAAATGAGTCCATCAAAATCCAGTGTAAGGTAGGTTAGTTGTTTAGTTTATGTATATAATTCATGTATTTTGCGTCACACTGTGCGTGCGTGTGTGTATATATATGTATATAGAGTGCACTGTGTGTGTGTGTTTATGTATATAGAGTGCACTGTGTGTGTATATGTATATAGAGTGAACTGTAAGTGTATATATGTATATGGGGTGCACTGTGTTTGTTTATGTATGTGGGTTGCTCTGTGTGTGTGTGATAGAAGGGGGGGCCCAAAAAAAATTGAGTGTGACGGGCCCCAAGATTTCTGTTGCCGGCCCTGATGACACATGCCCACGTTTACAGAAGGAACTCCTTGCAAACTGTTCAAGTGTTACAGAAATGTCATCTGTAAATATGAAATTGTCAAAATTTTCACCAATTTCCATCCAGTGGCGAGCCTGTTGCACTCTCTTCTTTGTTAACATCCCAATCATGGGTGTCTTTCTGTAAAAAAATGTAAAGTTACTGTAGATGTCATTTTACAAATTGCAGTATCTTTTATCATTACTGTATGTAGTTTCAATTAAAGAAATTCATGTTTTACATATAAAATGAATGTACCTGGCTGCAGCATAACTCCATCCAAGTTGTCTTCGCATTTTTTTAATGCTAGTGCAGCTGATGTCAAGGCCATACTCAGTGTGAATAATACGGCGTATTTGAGAGGCAGTTCGCTCATCATCTTCACAACTCAGCTTATCCACTAGCTCTTTGACTCTCCTATAGTATGGTGGATAAAAAAACAAAAAATTGCTGCACAGTGCTGTATAAGCAAGCATGTCAAGATACATGTTGTAAAGTGTTGGCACACAGCACAATTGACATAGGTGAATGACAGAAAATTACAGACTCCAACAATCAATAATTCAGATTGACAAAAATTAATGAATGATAAATAATGCTGATAGCGTTGCAATTAAAAAAGTGTTGCAAATAATAATTGTATTACACATACCATACTTACTCAAATTTATACTACACATACAAAACCATACTTTAGCAGACTAAATTTGACATGGAATACACATTACTGTGACCTGATATCGTTGATTTAGTGTGGTGGTTGTATGGGGGTGTTGTGAAATTGTTTTTTATACTGTAGGAATGTTAAAAAACGGATTACAATATCCAAAAGTAAGTGTATTTGTGTTAGTAAAAGTATGCATATGCTACAGTACGTGATAATGGTGATAATAACAATAAAAATAATAACAAAACAATAATTTCTTCGAAATACATTATTTATAGACATAGGGGTAGATCCCTTTCATACAATAGTGTAGCGTATATACGCTATTGTACAGTAAGTACTATGCATATGATGGGAGTACTGGGAATGGGGCTGGAGGCATATGATGGGAGTACTTGGGGAGGAGTGTGGGTCCCCACTTAGAATGGCTGATTTTCAAATCAGCCGTTCTCTCCCAGTCATTTGCGAATTGGCTGGGATTTCGATTGCATATGACTCGATTAGTATTTACACAAGTTTATCAAGAAAAAGTATGTATATGTTTGTTAGTAGAAGTATCCACATGCTACAATAGGTGATAATAAATATAAAATATATAAAAAAAAAAAATAATTGATAAATAGCGCTGATGATAGCATTGCAATTCAAAAAGTGTTGCAAATAATAGTTGAACTATACATACCAGGTGCATTTTGTTGTTCTTATACTTGGTAAAGTCCTCTGGAAAACATGGTATCAAACAGTCCGTAATGTGACTTCAATACCGCTCTCTTTAAGCCATTGGTGAATCTCTTTTATTGTCTTCTTCTCATTCTTCATATTAGCAATGATGTTGCTCAAACTCTTGTTAATTTTCAGGGGCATCTTGCAACAAGTACATAAAAATAACAATGCCGTATTGTGTGTTACAGTAGAGGTAATCATACAATTTGAGACAAAGAGGTGGTTTATTAGCTGTACAGGCTTGAATAAGTGACATAACATTAAGCTGATCAATCATTTGAATGAACATTATGGTCAACCAATGGCAAATGTAGGTGTGTTTCAGTTCATTGTGTTCAACACTTTAAATTGTGAGGACAGTACTTCCAGCACATTACATACTCTACACACTGCACTAGTGTCACTGCACTAGTGTACTGAAGACAGAACAACTGGACGCTTCACCTTCAGAACACACAGCAGAATGAAAGGGAGGACATTTTACAAGAAATCCCCTTCTAGGATTGCGACTCTGAATGTTATGAAAATGGTTCCGACCATTAACAAATCATAGAAGAAAATGGGGAAAGAAAATGTGTCAAAAATTGCCAGATGTGCTCGGAAAATATCTCTAAAGCCAAAGTGCGTTACAAGACGACAATTGATTGGAAGTACAATTATGGCAGAGCCAGCTGCAAACATGCTGAAGGACACTGCTCCAGAAAAAGTTATTCCCTTAATGGATATCAGCAACATACAAAGGCAGGCAGACCTGCCCCAGGAGGACACTGCAACAGTACCAGCGCTGCCACATGACTGTTCCCTACCATTAATGGATGTTGCTAACATTATGGAGGAAGGATTCGTACTAAATTTAACAGCGGAGGACACATCAACAACACTGTCACAAGCGAAATTAGCATGCAGCTGTGCAGAGATGGTGAGCGAGCTGATAGGGGAGGTTAATAATTTGAGGGCAGAGCTTGACAGCATGAGGGCTGCTTTGGTGGAGACTGTGAGAGACACTATTAGGACCACTGTGCAGGAGTCTGTTCGGGAGTCTGCTTTCCACTGGGAGAATGCCAGGGACATGGACAGAAATAAGAACATCATGGAGGATGTCCTGCCTTTAGCTTTAGACAGTGCACCTGTAACTCCATCGCAGCAATCAATTATTAGAAGGACTAATGATAATTTAACATTTTCTGAAGTCCCACAAATGTGCAGCACACCTAACCACTTTTCAACAGAGGATATGTCAGCTGTAGCAGAAAGACCATTGGAAAACATACCCCTTAGTGTCATCTCCACCGACACAAATAACATGCTATTTGAACAAAGCAAAGGACACCTCCATAGATATGCCCAAAGCATCTTTCAGGAGCATGTTTCACATCAGCTATATCTGACTTGGTGCAAGCAAGTGAATTTTGATGGTAGCAGGGTAAAAAGGGCTCTGCCAGTAAATCTTAAGGAGGATATTCTAAAGAGATGCCGCCAGAAATTCCAACTTGGAAATACATCTCAAAGATTAAAGATACTCTAAATTCCCTGCTATGGATGCGCAGAGTACAACCTTGGGTGGGCATGTTACCTGTAACATAAACATCAGCCAAGCATCAAACCTGACAAACTCTCTTCCATAAAAAATAATGCAACAGGCTTGCCACTTGATGGAAATTTATGTATGTTTTAATAAACCAAGAAATTTACAATACTGTAATCTGCTTTTTTTATGTACAAAGTGATAATTTTATAAATACGGATAACTCTAAGGCTTAGACAAAGATTATCTGTGTTTACTGGCAGTGTACAGGTACTCAGCAAAAAGCACACCATTTACAGACTATGGCTGACATACAGTACAGGGTATTTGTATTGTACTTTTAATACATTTTATTAACTTATTAACCCATTAGCTGTATACAAAGGATCCCAAAATAAAAAACCTGCCAGCAGGAGTCCTAATCTAATTTGACATTGAATACACAGTACTGTGACCTTTCTGAGGAGAGCTGTACAAGTCAAACTGTTCTTTATACTGTAGGAATGTAAAAAAAAAAAGGATTACAATATCCAAAAGTATGTGTATTTTTGTTATGTATGCATATGCTACAGTACGTGATGATGGTGATAATAACAATAAAAATAAAAACAAAAACAATACAATAATTTCTTTAAAATGCTTTATTTATAGGCATACAGTAGGGGTAGATCCCTTTCATACGATAGCATAGCGTATATATCATATGAATAAAAAATAGTTCATTAAAAAAAGTCATCATATAATAATCCAGATATCAACAAATATTCAGTCCATAGAAGGTGCATAGAAAATGGCACAATACATCAATCAATGTCCATAGATGTATATAATTAACTATAAACAAATAATCTGGTGAGTTCCAAATTGATATATGGCAAACGTTACATGATTTTGAGAAATATTTTTATTGGACCCTATAGTTATCAGGAATCGGTGTTAAGAATTATTATTTATTTATTTTTTAACAATAAAATCTAGATATATAAAAACTAATGAAAAATCTCATGTTCTATTGATGGGGCTGATTTGAAAAACTCCTATTATGTTTAAATTAAATAATGAATTGCCTATAGGAACCAATCAGTAATTTTTATGTGGCATCCATTTTCAATAAAGAGAATTTATAAATCTCCCAATTTTGATACATTTTCAGTAGTAATGGTGTCCAGGGGGTGGAGCCAGACCTACGGGCTAGTTATGTTAGAGCGTATAGCGTGTTTACGCTAGTGTATTTTCTAGGCACTCCCCTCGCTCGTACGTACTTTAGCTGTTTTACGCTGCCCAAACCCTACCTTAACTTTTGATAGCGTAAGTACTGACGTATGTAATGGATTTACGGCCCATACTTTCCAATTTAATGCCTCTCTCCAGCTACAAAGCGTCGTATTGATGCCCCCACCCCTTTGTTCGTAGTGACGCTGATGGCACGTACGTTCAGCGTTACGTGGTGTCACATCTGCCGCGCACATGCGCAGCAAATACAAATGGGTGATTTTACGTCATCAGCTCGCGTAAATGCGCTAGCATACTAAGCTCAGGATCTGGCCCTATCTCCACAGAGTTAAATGGACCAGCGCAAGCGGAAATCGTATTTTGCTGTGAGAGTAGAGTTCTGCAAATGCCAGATATTTGATCCGGGGCTGCAGTCCTTGTTAGACCTATTGCTGTGTCAGGTCTGTTTCAGGGTTAAAAGTAGTTGCAGTGTGATAAGGTCTGCGCCAGGACAGAAGTATACATGTAGATAGGGAAGAATTTTGTGTGTAATACACAGTTCCTCTGTATATCATGGCTTTCCTTCTCCAATAATGTTAATAAAGGATTCTTGTCCAGGTGCAGAGTACGTGAGCACGTACTCTGCACCTGGACAAGAATCCTTTATTAACATTATTGGAGAAGGAAAGCCATGATATACAGAGGAACTGTGTATTACACACAAAATTCTTCCCTATCTACATGTATACTTCTGTCCTGGCGCAGACCTTATCACACTGCAACTACTTTTAACCCTGAAACAGACCTGACACAGCAATAGGTCTAACAAGGACTGCAGCCCCGGATCAAATATCTGGCATTTGCAGAACTCTACTCTCACAGCAAAATACGATTTCCGCTTGCGCTGGTCCATTTAACTCTGTGGAGATAGGGCCAGATCCTGAGCTTAGTATGCTAGCGCATTTACGCGAGCTGATGACGTAAAATCACCCATTTGTATTTGCTGCGCATGTGCGCGGCAGATGTGACACCACGTAACGCTGAACGTACGTGCCATCAGCGTCACTACGAACAAAGGGGTGGGGGCATCAATACGACGCTTTGTAGCTGGAGAGAGGCATTAAATTGGAAAGTATGGGCCGTAAATCCATTACATACGTCAGTACTTACGCTATCAAAAGTTAAGGTAGGGTTTGGGCAGCGTAAAACAGCTAAAGTACGTACGAGCGAGGGGAGTGCCTAGAAAATACACTAGCGTAAACACGCTATACGCTCTAACATAACTAGCCCGTAGGTCTGGCTCCACCCCCTGGACACCATTACTACTGAAAATGTATCAAAATTGGGAGATTTATAAATTCTCTTTATTGAAAATGGATGCCACATAAAAATTACTGATTGGTTCCTATAGGCAATTCATTATTTAATTTAAACATAATAGGAGTTTTTCAAATCAGCCCCATCAATAGAACATGAGATTTTTCATTAGTTTTTATATATCTAGATTTTATTGTTAAAAAATAAATAAATAATAATTCTTAACACCGATTCCTGATAACTATAGGGTCCAATAAAAATATTTCTCAAAATCATGTAACGTTTGCCATATATCAATTTGGAACTCACCAGATTATTTGTTTATAGTTAATTATATACATCTATGGACATTGATTGATGTATTGTGCCATTTTCTATGCACCTTCTATGGACTGAATATTTGTTGATATCTGGATTATTATATGATGACTTTTTTTAATGAACTATTTTTTATTCATATGGCATGGTGTGCTAATTGGACAATTTTGCTGATGGGTTTTTTTTTATGGGTTTTTTTGGTCTATTGAAGTTGCACTTTGATCCTTTTTGCGCTATTTTTCTTTTACTTTTTTTCTATTTTTAATCTTTTCCTTAGTGCTGCATTTTTTTTTTCCTCTGAACCTCACAATAAATAAATTACTATGTTTGCTGATATGTGCTTTTATAGCTATTGGAAATACTGATTGGTTTAGACAGCCTATTTATATTCATATAGTCTGACTGAAAACTTGCAGACTTTTACAAGTTTGAAAACTTTTTTCATAGAAGCGTTCCTACAGTTTTCTTCCTGACATGAAGTCATTCATCACTCTTACAAAGCATCATGTGGTTACAGGAATAAGCTTGACATGTTTCCTACTCTGGGCAACCAGCTTCACCATTCAGTAAACAATGGATGCTGCTACTCTGTATGTTGTAATGTGAAGCCTCCTTTCTCTTTTAATACACTGACTGTGTAGTAAAAGATATTTGTTGCAATACTGCTGCTCAGTGTTCCCCATAAGCAACTGCCAGTTTAAAAATAGTACGTGGTGTGACTTTATTTCATCATGCTGATGATAAGCTTCAATAATCCAGACATAATAACTCCTGGGAAAATAATTCTGATTTAGTCACAAGCTGCAATGGTTTTAAGATGTGTATTAGGTTTGATATCTGTGTGTTCTCTGTTTTTAAATTCAGAAACATGTAGGGGCTGATTCAGAGTTGCACTTACACCTTTTTTTAGGTGCAAGTGTAGACCTGAGCAATACCATGTTGAACTGCAAGGGGGGACAAATTTATATTGTGAAAGCAGAATTAGAATTGAGACGTGACGTTTCTTAGCTCAACTCTAATTTATAGATTAAACCTAAAGCTATGCAGTATGTGATTTCTATGTGCAAAAGTAAAGTATTTTCCCTGCATGTGAAAGAGATTTAATATGAATTAGCTTCCCTCCCATTGCAAAATGGTTTAACTGAGCTGTACACATACACCTGTTTTGCCCTTACTTCCGGACAATGAATCAGCCCCGTTATGCTGTGATAATCTATGAATGTATCTTTACAGTGTTAAGAGGAAGCTTTCAGAGTTGTGTGATTGTACTGTCTGATTAATGGAAGAAGCCTTGCCTACGTGCCACCTCTAAAAGTCTGTGGGCTGGATTAGATGTTTAGTTCGTTGTGTGTGTATTTCATTCAGTAATTGGCAGATGATCCATACTGCACATGCTTTAAACTTTCTGAAAAGTTCATGGCTTGCTCTCTGACCCATTCACACTTAAGAGCTCCCTGATTTCATCGCTTTCTGATAGTGGGTTTGGACTTAGTTCATAATTGGATATTCACTCGTGCAGCTTTTCTTCTCAGAATTACACCATTTGAAAATCCCCGAGACTTGGTTATCCCTCAGCTGACGAAAGTCAGACAGCTGCATCATCATATAAATCACCCACAGTGAGACCTTGTACACAACTACAGTTGATTCTTACACTTCTGACATTAAACCATTCGCAATCTATATTATTTAATTAATTAGACCTAATCCCTAGTATTGCAATGGTTAATTGGACATTGTAGTTTAATTGTTATTAGTAAATTATCATTATTTTAATAGTTTGCTTTAAGCTGGTAATTTGTGTGTGTTTTTGCAATATTATGCAAAAGGGTGGTACTTTATCTTTGCGGCCCCCTGCTGCAGAGGCCGCTGGCTACGCTACTTATGTAGTAGTTTTTTTTCTTTTTTTTTTCTCCAGCAGAGGGCGCGCACGCTCCGCCGGTGCTGCAGCTGTGGTGTGTGTGTGTGTCCCCGTCCCCAAGTTCCTCCCCCCGTCCGTCCCCTTCGTGTCCCCAATGCCGTGTCATGTCCGGCCTCCAGAGGCTCCCGTCCGGGACACCCAAAGAAGTACCTATTATTTTTTTTATAGTAGATTAAATCTTATTAATGTTTAGCAGGGGTGTCAGGGATAAATATATAGAAGGAGTCCCCTTACAGAGAAATCTCCCCACAATGCTGCCCCTGTCCCTTGTTTTTCCTATGCCTTGCAACTTTTTTTTTCTCTCTTTTCTGTCCACCTGGTGCATTTGATCACCCACCCTGCTTACCTCCCTCCGCTAAACTGTGCCCCCAGGTATAAACCTCCTTACTATCCCTTGAGGCTAATATAACATCGGTGACAGTGTGGTGTGTTGCTCTTGCCGACAAATGACCGCAGAGTGCAACACACCAGCCAGCTTTCTAACCTCCATCACAGCAGTCGGCAGCCTTTCCACGCAGCTGCCAGCAACCTTGAGCTATACCCGCCCCCACAGGCCTTTCACCCAGTGGTGAAGGGGGAAGTGTCTCAGCACTGCTGTTAGCATTGGAGGGACCTGCTGCCAGATCCTCCGCCGGGTGCTCCCTGCTGCTGGAGGTGTTATACGCTGCCCTCATTTGCATTGACCAGAGACACGGAGCACTATACGGGACAAGAAGGGAGGGAGGGGGCAAAAAGGGATAGATGCGGTTCAGAGGAAGACGAGGGGGGGGGGGTTATAGACAGGAAAGGAAACACTAGAAAATGAGAATGGCAGACTAAAAATAGAAGTAAGAGAAAAGGAAAAACTAAGGAGATAATAGACTGACAGGAATGTGAATGGGCAGACAACAGAATGAGAGATTCAGATAGAAAAAGTGAGAAATAAGATTTACAGGCAGAAAGACAGGTACTTATCACTCCACAAGAAAAATTCTGAAGAGGCTGAACCACTTCCTGTTTGACTTTAAACACCCCAATAACTACCTTACTAACCCTGATTGGCGAACTAAAAAACCCCTTATGCCTGGTATGAATGCCTAGCAGCCAGGTGTTTTTTCATGCCCAATTCAGGCATTCTCTCCTTTAAACTGCAATATGACTTTTCTTCTACAACTTTATGATCTGTGTTCTCAGTATTTGACAACGCTGGCAATGGCTGGCAGGCTTGACTTGTACTTCATCATTTCTAATATTCTTACTTGTCATTGTTCACATGTTCAAAATATGACTCTAGATACAGTAAATGTTTTCAGTCATGTATGATCCAAAACTTAGGGCAGAAGAGTGTTACACTATTGCTCTGGATCTGCTGGTATTAGCAAAATTGGAGGGAACTCAAGTCTGGACTGGTATTACTGGGGCTGGTTCATTATTATGAAGCGACTTTTACCACTAAACTTTTTCACTAAACAGAATATAAAATCCCTGTTACAAAACCATGTATCGAGGTGTAGAATCTAACTAGGAATTTGGTGTCGCTGGAACCCCTAATAATGGTGACTATACAGCAGGCTCTGGATAAGACTGAGTTGGCAGGCAGACAAAACACAGAATACTATTTTAGGAAAAAGACAGATACTTAGAGTGGAGAATAAGAGCTGAGTATCGAGAGGGAGATATGTAAGCACTAGTGGTTGCACAGTAGAATAGCAGAAATAGCAGAACTAATACCGCTTTCAATTCACCAATCGTAATAACCCTGGTTTTTCTAACCCGGGTTATTGCAAAAAAAAATTTACAAAATTTATAGCGGTGAATAGCGGAGCTGCAGGCGGACCAGAAACGAGACAGGCAACTACTAAATTCATAGAGGAGAATAGCAGATCTTCGGCAGACCAGAAAGGAGTCATACAAGTATTCCTAAACAGCCACTTGCCTTTTTCTCATTGTGTGGCTCCCGGTGAAGAGATTTGTTTACTATCGCCATAGCACTAGTAAACAAATCTATCCAATCAGGTGACTTTGTGAATGACTTGTGTTGAAAAACAACGCGGACCTTTCACACTGACACCAGTCCCGTGCTAGACCCGGGAAACACCCTTCTTCTTTCCCGACTCTGAAGCCTTGGTCATTAGAATTGGGTCGCCAAAAATGGGATGTTTCACATACGCAGGTATTTGCAGAGATTCAGGTTTTTGGTAAAAAACCTGGGTATTTGTTGGTGATGTAAAAGGGGGTTTAATAGTGCAGATAAAATAGCACAGAAAATATATAATTCACTGAGCCTAAATGGAGAAAGCTGCAGAGAATATATCAACAGAATAGTCACATACGTGCAAAAAGACTGCACAGAAGATACGATATACTGTCCTGAATAGTAATAGCTGCGGTGTGTATATTAACACTGGGCCAAGATGAATTAAGCTGCAGGTAGTGTAACATCTGAACAAACAGGGCAACACACTATTTCACACACCTGGGGAAAGAACAATAAGGGAGGAAAAACAAGAAACAGAGGACCGGATCCAGACCCCTGCGTGCTTTCCGTGGGCGCGGGGGTCTGAAATTACGCAAGACAGAGGGGAGTGCACACCCCCTGTCACTCCCCTCTGTCGTGTGAGCTTTATGGCAGCTTACGCTGCCATAAGACTGCCTTAAATGCGACGGGCGAATCAGCGGTCCGTACGACCGCTGATCCGCTGCAGTGTGGGAGCCCCCTCCCACACTGTACACTTTACATGCTTCCCCCGCCCGCTTTAGCGGGCGGAAGGGAAGCACAGCCCATTTGCATGCAAATTGTTTAAACGCTAGGATTACTATAGTAATCCTAGCGTAACATCTGGAGGGCGCACCTTGCGTGCGTAAATCACCTGACGATCTTAAATCTGGATCCGGTCCAGAATCACTGACTGAGAATCATACACACCAAGATGCTGAGAGCAGGTCTGCTACTTATTTAAACAGGAGTTCATTTATCACATGCCTTGCTAGGCCAGTTTCTGCAATCTAACAGGAGCATGAGAATGTACAGAGAAGAAATAAACCCATACATTATTGTCCTCACCAAGCAATGTCACTGCTAGTCTGTGTCTTGGTCTCACCTAGCAACCAGAACAACCAGGCTAAAATATATAACTGATATGTGTAACAATGCCCTAAGGCGTATCTTATAGATTAAACAATATGCTGCTCTTGTTTTAATCTAAGAGATCATACTATATGCCAATAATAAATTAGTTGAATATATTTTCTGAATACACAATAATCAGGGTTGGATTAAGGTTTGTGGGAGTCCCTTTGCAACTATTTTGTGGAGGCCCCTGCCATTTTTTTTACTCTTAACTTAATAAAGTAATTTATATACCTTAATGTCACTAAGATACACAGAAAGCATTAACAGTGGGATTTTAAACATTTTTGTGAGTAACCAAATTTTTTTTGTGGAGCAGTTTATAATGGAACACCCTATGACCGATATAAAACTTAATGTATTTTTCCCCCTTTTATTCAGGTTTTTACGGAATTCTTTTTGAGGATAAAAGAGAAACTGCATTTGCCAACTACCAGCTATGGAAATCATTGGGATATGTCTTGTCCTTTGGATACAGTTCTTTTTTAAGTGTTTTTGTAAAGTTATGTATACTGTTATCTACTTTATTACTTGGAATCTTGTTTTATGGGGTTGTGGAATACATGGAAGTTAGAAAGAAGTCAACCCAGGTGAATTTTATGGAGTAATTAGAAACATTTGTACAAATGTCTTAAATAAAAGTATCTATGGTGGGTTACAAGCAGTAACCACACTATATAATATATATATTATTATACCTACTAAGGAGAAAATAGAAGGGTGCTGCCACTTGGAAAAATACTTCTGTAAGCACCAAATGAAATTCCTAAACAGGGACAAGAACAACTTATGTGATGCTCACAATAAAGATATAATTGTTCCAAATATTCAAAGAATCAATTACTAATATTTTATTACTCAAAGTATGCACAGCTACACAATATCAAAGCTTCTTTATTTATTAGTTACCATTTAAAAGATTAACATATTCAACGCAAAATATCTAAAATGATCACAGACAGTACAAGATCTTTATTTATAGATGATAGATGCATAGCTACATTTTTTATGTAAAATTATGCTGTATATACATGTGTTAGTTAGATTACAAAGGATCTTACATGTGGTTTGCCAATACAATTGTCTTTTTTGTAAAACCATCGTATGGCAGCTAATTGTAGACTGCTGGCAATCTCTGTTGTAGAAGGCAGCAGTAATGTGACTCTGGGGCCGGATTTACTAAACTCAAGTTAGTTAAACTCCCATCAGAGGATCACACGCCAGAGGGTATATATAGGGCCCCATTAGTGACATGAGTCATTCGGCTGAGACACCCCGAGGAGGAAGGAGCTCTGCCTGTGCAACAGTCTGAAGAATCAGTGGAGCCGGAGTCCCAATCATCGCCTGGCACTAATAAATGTTTTGGTAAAAACTTTAAAAAGGCCCAATGGTTTTTTATTTTAAAAGATTGGGCCACAGCAATTTTTTACATGTGAGGATCGGGCCACATTATATCTTTTTTTTAAAGATGGAGGCACATTTATTCTTAATAGCTTAGTATCGGGCCCATCCATTAATCCTATTTTAGGATTACAGGACATTTATTATTTACGAGGATTGGGGCATATTAATTATATATTTATTATGTTCGGGGCATATTATTTATTTATTCCGATCGGGCCATATTAATTATTTATTTATTATGTTTGGAGCATATTATTTACTTATTTATTCTGAGCGGGCCATATTGATTATTTATTTATGTTCGGGGCATATAATTTATTTATTTATTTATTTATTATGATCGGGGCAGATTATTTAGTGATTATGATCGGGGCAGATTATTTAGTGATTATGATTGCGGCTATGTAAATGTTTTTTTGTGTAAGGGTCACTTTACTATGTATTTTTACTGTATCAGGAACTTTTTTTTTTGTAATGTCCATTATGTTTGCATCAGCATGCACTTAACACTTAGCATGCTGCCGCTTATGATACTAGATGCCGAAGCATACTAAGGGTTTATTAGTTGCCATGGCAGCTATTTTAAATATTGCTTTTTTTTTAGGACACAAAATTGTCATATATATACAGTATATGAGGCACTCCACTGTAGTCCATATAGTGGACTCAGGTGCTCCATAAAGTGTCAGGTTAGGATAACAAGACACTGTAATACACAATCCCAATAAACGGCACTCTGAGCTAGATATGAAAAAAACCACGCCAACAACAAGGTTATCCGACGTTTCAGTACTTTAGTACTTTCATCAGGGCAAATTTGAACAAGCAATATGTGACATATATATAGAAAATAAACCCACTTCCCCCACCAGTGACATCCTACCACGTGGAGCCACGTCCCTGGACCGCGTCGAACACGTCTCCCGGGAAGCGCCTGATGACGTCATCAGCGGCGGCCGCGCGGCCCCGGTAACCATGGATACCACTGTAAACAAAGTGATATAGTGTAAGCGGCAATCGCTAGCAATACACAAAGGGATACACTATAAAATACAGATAAAACGGCAGGCACATACTGTCAGTGATCAAGATCATGGAAGTAAATAACATTGCAAAAACGGACAGTCTGCAGAATGAGCTGGAAACCATAGTAACCACATGCGTGTATATTAATACACACCAGTTATATTAATGTGTGGAACCAAGACAGTGCTATGGATGAACCTAAATGGATAAGGATAGGAAAACCATAAAGGCATACCAATAGAGACAATATATAGTAGTTTAGCAGTGGATGAGTATAGTGCACAATCTGTCTAAGGGGACATATTTACATAACAAAGAGTGCACACCTAAAAAACCTAAATACATATATTGCAGAAAGATATCATATATATCATATATCATGATGGGAACAAATATGGATGATAAATAGAAAAGTAAACTATTGCAGGGCAAAGTGTTATAAAAAACATGTAAGACTACAGGACTCATTTAGTCCGTATGGAGTCATAGTTCTCAGACGTTGAATCCATAGTGCTTCCCGTTGCAATAGTAGCTTGTCACGATCTCCTCCTCTCCATGGTAGTGGCACAGAGTCAATAATGCGATATCTCAGAGTAGAGAGATTATGCCTCTTCATTGCGAAATGTCGGGCTACTGGTTGATCCGTGTTCTTACCTTCCAAAGCCGCCCTGATGGCAGAGTGATGTAACGCCATACGTTCTTTAAATTGTCGCGTAGTTTCGCCTACATAATGTAGGCCACAAGGACATGTGATTAAAAATATTACGAACTTGGATGCACAAATGAGATGATGTAGAATTTTGTACACTTTGCCAGAATAAGGGTGATTGAATTGAGTACACGGGATGAGATAGCGACACGTTACGCAATTGGGACATTGAAAGCATCCCATCTTCCCAAAATTCTGAGTAGGTTCTGTGACATCCGATTTTACTAA
>WWET01004600.1:99123-109545 GCA_011038615.1 Limnodynastes dumerilii | reverse complement strand
CACATACATACACACACACACACACACATACACACACACACACAAACACACACAAACACACACGCAAGGGCCTGTGTAAAATATTGAAACATTATAAATGTATTGAAAAATTCAGAAAGCATTTTAAATTTGAAAAATGGTGGAAACCATTTAAAGAGTATCCCTGACCCCGCATCCCTTCGGGATGTTTTCTTCCCATTACTGGCATCAAGGGCAGCCGAAACACGCTTCGTACTGCCACCGCCCCCCTCCCCTCCCTCCCTGCCCTGAAGGGTCGTCACCCACTATCATACCCCCGCCCTTTTCCCTG
Organism: Limnodynastes dumerilii; assembly: GCA_011038615.1. NCBI lineage: Eukaryota > Metazoa > Chordata > Amphibia > Anura > Limnodynastidae > Limnodynastes > Limnodynastes dumerilii. Next base: position 109,235 of record WWET01004600.1, on the reverse strand, counting down.
TCCCTCTTGACGGTTCTGTCGCTACATGCTTTCATTGATCTCTCCCATATATACTATCTAGGGCCTTACGCAAAGTATCTTATAACGTCAAGGGGCTTAACTCCCCCTTGAAGCGATCCAAATTTCTTTCCTCTTTAACCTCTCTTAAAGCTGATATAGCTTTTATACAAGAAAAGCATTTCCTGAAAACCCTGCACCCAGAGCTTAGAACAAGGAAATTTCCCACTACATTTCATGCTTGTGACGCCAGGCAGAAGAAACGGGGGGTTTCTATTCTGATATCTAAATACCTCAATTTTGAACTTGCTGACGCCCACAGTGACCCAGAGGGTCGGTTCCTTATCCTCGTAGGGACCCTTAACCATCTGCCCTGCACACTGGTCAACATTTATGCCCCTAATCAAGGGCAACCCCAATTTTTTTGTAAGCTGGGCTCCCTCCTGTCCCTCCATCGCCGGGGGGAACTCATTCCCTACCCAGGACAGGTCCGCTACAGCTCATTCTCCTCCATCTCCATATGACTCTCATAATTCTAAAGCCCTACAAGCATTTCTTAAACTTCACAACTTGTATGACACGTGGCGTGTCCGTGAACCTTTAGCTAAGGAGTACACCTTCTACTGTTCCACCTTTCAATCCTACTCGCGCATAGACATGATCCTGCTCAGCCACGACTTAACCCTCAAACTTTAGGATGTCTCTGTCTTTCTACGTACCTGGTCTGACCACGCCCCGATTAGTGCAGACCTTTCAGGTCTGGCCCTCAAACCATTCCTAGCCACTTGGCGTATTAACGAATCCCTCTTACATGATGTAACCTTCACCCAACAGCTACAGACTAACCTTTCAGATTATTTTGATCTTAATTCTACCCCTGATGTCTCTCCCATGACTCTGTGGGATGCCCATAAGGCGGTCATACGGGGACAGCTTATTGCCCTGGCCTCCAGTGCAAAGAGAGACAGGCTACAAAGAATAACAACGCTTACCTCAACTTTACAAGACTTAGAGACCCGTCATAAATCCACCATAGACTCCACTCTTCTCCCAGAACTGACCAGAGCGAGGGGAGAGCTGAAACTTTTACTCTCCAATCAAGCAGCCAACAAGTTAAGGTTGCTTAACCAGCTGATCGCCTATTGGCGACCAAGCTCCGCTCTAAAATTTCAGCTCGTAACCTACTGGCAGTTCGGAACTCGGATGGACCCATGATCCTAAACAAATCAGATCTGAATTTCACGCTTATTACTCCAAACTCTATAATCTGCCCAAACCCAGAGATCCAATTTCCCACCCCACCCTCATTAAGAACTTCCTCAACACAACCCATCTCCCCAAACTGACCTCCTCCACAGCTGACTCGCTTAACGCCCCCATCTCCATAGACGAGGTCACTGCCGCCATTAATAACCAAAAAGCAGGTAAGGCGCCAGGACCAGATGGCTTTACTGCTGCCTATTTTAAAAAATGTAGTGCTATACTCACACCTCATCTCCATACACTCTTCATTGCGGTCCTGGATGGATCCCCCTGGTCCAAAACTTCCCTTGAAGCTCGCATCTCTCTAATCCATAAAGAGGGTAAAGACCCCTACAACTGTGCTAGCTATGGGCTCATTTCCCTCCTTAACATAGACCTCAAAATCGACTCTAAGATCCTAGCTACCCGTCTTAACACCCTATTACCATCCCTTATCCACAATGACCAGGTGGGCTTCATCCCGGGCCGCCATGCCAGAGACAACACTAGACGGACTATTGATCTCATACAAATTGCTAACTCACGATCCCTCCCTAGCATTGTTTTATCCCTTGACGCTGAGAAAGCATTTGACAGAATCTCCTGGCAATTCATGACTCATACCCTTCAACAGTTTGGCATCACAGGTAAATTTCTTCAGGGAATCCTAGCCCTTTACTCCTGCCCCTCGGCCAGAATTACGATCAATGGTAACCTGACGGACTCGATTACAATAACTAATGGTACCCGCCAGGGCTGTCCTTTATCTCTTCTCATCTTTGCTCTGGTAATTGAATCCCTCGCGGCCCGTATTCGTAATTCCCCTGACATTCATGGTATTCCGATCACTGATTGTGACCACAAACTATCCCTCTTTGCGGATGACATTCTCCTTACCCTAACCCAACCCTTAATTTCAATGCCCAATCTATTTCATCTCCTTGACACTTATAGCCACCTTTCCAACTATAAAATTAACTTAACTAAATCTGAAGCCCTTCCCCTCAACATCCGACCCCAAGACCAAAGGCTCCTTTCCTCCAAATTTGCATTTAAATGGTGTCATAAAAAAATTAGATACCTAGGGGTTTACATCACCGACTCATACGATTCTCTTTATAGTGCAAATTTTCCTCCCCTCATTAGTAAGCTGCGGGCGGATCTCCGTACTTGGAAACACCTCATTATCTCGTGGCTGGGCCGGATCATTGCCATTAAAATGAACACTCTCCCCAAGCTCCTCTACCTCTTCCAGACCCTCCCAGTTAAGGTCCCTCCTTCTGTTTTTTCCCAGTTCCAAACTGACCTTAGCCAATTTGTTTGGAACAATAAACCTCCACGCACTCGTCTCCCTCTCCTTAAAAAACCAACGGTTAACGGAGGTAGAGGCTTCCCCGATTTAAAGGCCTATTATTGGGCCTCTCACCTTAGCCAAATAGTAGCCTCCTTTGCCCCCCCAGGTACTTTAGCGTGGGCTGACCTGGAGGCCATGTTCCTAGGTGTTACCTCCCTGTCCTCCCTATGGGGACTTCCACGCCACACCCGAACACCGATGGTCTCTCCTCTTGCTACTACTCAGTTTTCCTCCTTTATTTGGAACTGCTGTAAGAGAAGGCTGGTTGGTGACCACCCTCACTCCCCTCTCACTCCGCTATGGAATAACCCGGCGTTTCCCGCCGGTCGATCTCCTCGGTTTTCAATTTCCTGGTGCCTGGCGGGTATACGCTTTGCATCGGACCTAATCTATAATCGCACCTGGCTAGCCCCTCCAGATCTCTACCTACACTTCCCTGGGCTCCCACACAACCCTTTTCGGTTTCTCCAAATCCAACACTTCCTTCACTCTCTCCCTGTCGAACACATCTCAGCCCGACCATCTGAATTTGAAACTATTTGTCTCTCCTCACCACTCCACAAGGGCATGATATCCTTGCTCTATAGCTTGCTACTGACATCTCTACTTGGGCCCCAAGATGCACACGAGAGTCGATGGGAGCGGGACCTTGGCACTCCTCCAGATGAGGATACCTGGGAAACCATCAGGTCCCAAATAGCAAAATCGTCTATATCTACCAGGATTAAAGAAAACGCTTACAAAATTTACTATAGATGGTAATATACCCCTGATAGATTATCTGCGATGTTCCCTGCGGCTTCCCCCTTGTGCTGGAGAGGATTTGGGCAGCCTGGCTCCTTCCTACATATCTGGTGGACATGCCCGGTCATTTCAGCCTTTTGGGACAGAGTATCAGCCCTCCTAAACCATACTTTTTCTTTCCCAATCCCCAATGACCCCTGGACCTTCCTTGTGTCTGCCGGTCCCAGACGTCGACAAACATGTAACAAAACTCATATCCCATATACTCTCAGTGGCTAAGTGCCTTATAGCAAAATAATGGAAATCCCTGTTGCCTCCAGATATGTCGGCCCTCATTGCCTTCGTCTGGTTCGTTGCAAGCATGGAAAAAATCACGTATCAGCTTCATGACCGACATGACCTTTTCTACCTAGTTTGGTTTCCCTGGCTGGATTCTCAGCCTAATCCTCCCTTTAATATTAGGTAGATTTTTTTCTTTCCCACCTATATCGCTCATATACCTGAGGAATTACCTATATTTGTCCTTTCTTCCCCCCCTTGAAAACCCTTTCTTTCCGGTGACAACCCTCCCCCTCCCTAACCCCCTTCCCCTTTCCCCCAAGGAGCCTCCTACATCTGATGCTTATCTCTCACTATATTCCATCAGTGTTGTTTTCCCCAGGGGACTCCCTCCCCTTTCCCCTTCCAAATAAACTCCCTACTATGATACTGTTTGATACTTCTGTTGATGTTCACTCCTCTGCCTAACTATGTACTGGATAATTGTATTTCAATTTGTAACCTGAACATCCTGCTTCAATAAAGAGAAGTTAAAGAAAAACACTAATAATTCACAACAAAAATATCCTGTTCTACACAAGTTTAATACCAAAAGCTGGAAACCATATTAAACGTATTGAACAGGATGGAAACTATATTAACTAAAATAAAAAAAAGCTAGAATCCATATAAAGTGTTTCAAAAGCAAACTTGGTTGTATATATGAATGATTTCAAATAAACGACTTTGTTAAATTTAGAAAACAGGAAACCATATAATATTTAATTTATTTAAAAAAGCTGAAAACTAAAATAAATGCTTAAAAGTCCCACATAGTTGCACACACTTTCCTATGTGATTTCAGTGTTAATATGGCAAAGTGTATGTGTTTGTGGATCTTTTGGGGTGCTTTTTAATGCATCTAGTATGGTTATTGAGTTGTTTAAAATTACAATGTGAAACAAACTGTAGTTTTGGAAAATATTATACGGAAGAGGGGAGTGCACATCAACCCCACAAGTTACTCCACTGAAGAAGAGAGTTGAGACAAATAAAAAAAAAAAAAAAAAAAAGAATGAATTTGAGAGCTTTTTGCTTTTATTTAACAATTATTTAGTGGTGTCAATATTTTTGCCTTTTATATTAGAGACCCGAGTGTAACTGACATCATCATTAATATAAAAGGCTGCCCACTAGCGACCTAATGGTCATTAGGATCAGCACAGAAGAAGAAAGAGCCCCACTGCAATCAACCGGACGACAGTCTCCAAGCAACTGAAGAAGATTCTACTCATCAAGCAAGTGTTCCCAAGGAAGATGAGAGCAAACGGTGAGTGACAAAAACTTTTATTCTTTTAATACACCACACACTGCATACACAGTTAGTATAGGACACGGTGGCCACCGGAGGTAACTGCAAACATTAGGGGACATTATTAGTCAGGGAAAATGTTTTTTTTTTACATTCACACTTAGATTAATGTGTTAATGTATGTTTTGTGCAGACTGTTTTTTTTTGTTACACACACCACACACAGCGATGGTTAGAAGCCTTACAATGCTTAGCCTTGTAGTCATATCAGCACAACATGGCTAAGGCTTTCAAGCATGCTGCGGTCGGATTTGACACACAGAAAAACACATGTCAAATAGATTGACGTGTTTTTCTGGCTCGCAGGGTGAATTGTCACTAAATCGCCTCTAGCCAAGGGCGAATTGCTAAACGGCGATTTAATGGTGATTTTACTGCGAGTTCGTCAAAGCGACCTTTGTGAATACAGTGAGTTGTATGTGTAACATTGAAAAAATCACACTGGCGATTTTAGGCTCTGTGATTTTACAGATGCCTAAACTCACAATAGTTTAGCTTTAGTGAATACGGAGATTTGATATTCACAGCAAACTCACGCGATTTTAGGCGATATTTTTTATTTTTGTAAATATACCCCATAGTCATTAGCTGGAGGTTTGCCACGGAACCAGGACCATCTCCTTAGATCCAGGATAAAGAAGAGGCTGAACCAGTGATGTTTGTTCCCAAATCGCTGGAAAATCATAGCAATGGCTGGCGATTTATTATCAAATCCAAAATCGCCCCTTAGTAAATCTAACCCCTATTGAGAGTCTCTCAATTAATCAGGTGTTGGGAGGGAAGGGAAGGATGTAGGAACTAAAGCACACCATAGGGTTTATACCGGAGTTATATTAAAATGGAGTGGCATATACTAAGTATAGCCAGTAAGATAATAAATTATATTAAATTATCATACTAATGTTATACAAAATGTATTCATCATTAAAAACTTATTTTGTTAAAGTTATCCAGTCAAATGCCTGGGAAGTTTCTGAGGATATTTACTTTCTTTACTGTCTTACCAAGCCATGCCAATCCTTGTATTCATGTTTATTTAAAAATATATATATATTTACTATTCCTCCCCCGGCAGCATAAACCAAGGGTTAACTTCCCCATTAGGAGCCAAAGCAGGAAAAAAAGAGAAGACACAAAGTTATATAACAGGCCCTCTTCCTCCTACCCGTGTCTTCTCTTTTTCCTGTCAGGAGTCAGGATAGAAATGTGTGCAGAGAATAGATCTGCTATTTTCTGAAGGAACAAAGAAAGGGAATCATTTTTCATTGTCTAGAGCAGGGGATCTCAACCAGTTGTACTAGTACCACTGGTGGTTCTTGGACCACTGATTGGTGGTACTCAGGGTGACTTGTCAGGAGGTAGCAGCCATACTTGTTCCTTAACCAGCAGCAATACCAGAAGACATAGCTCATATGTAATGTATCTAGAGGGATGAATAGATTATGTAGAATATAGGGAGCAGGGAGCAGGAATATATATCCCCTGGTGATCATCAGTATTGGATTTTCAGATTAAATTTTACTGTCGGTATATCGATGATATACTGATAGTTTGGGAAGGCACTAGGGAGTCTTTTAATGGTTTTGTTGAAGGGTTAAATCATAACCCATATGGTCTAAAATTCACCTCCAAATATGGAGGAACCAATATTGAATTTTTAGATCTATATTTAGAGGCCCACATTGTCAGGGGGGGCAACATTATCACGTCCACCTTTGTCAAAGAGGTGGATGCGAATAGCTATCTGGAGTACACCAGTTGTCATCTCCCCAAATGGAAGACAAACATTCCCTTCTCCCAGTTCATTAGGTTACGACGTAACTGTTCTGAACTGGGGAAGTTTGACAAGCTAGCTAATGAATATAAACGAAGGTTCATAGAGCGTCACTATCCAGTAGAACTGATAGAATCCAGCCTACAGAGAGCAAGAGAAACCCCCAGAGAGACGTTGTTAACTCACAAATCTAAAGATAAGACTAGGATGCCTCCCAATACTCATGGTGAGGTAAATGTGGCAGAGCCGGAGATTGAAACCGATACCATAATCTGCCCATTCGTTACCAATTATTCACAGGCAGGAGGGAATATTAAAAATATAATCTCTAAGCACTGGAATTTACTATCTTTGGACCCTATTTTGGGACCCAAACTCCCCGAAAGACCTAATGTGTATTTCAGGAGGTCAAAAAAAATCTAAATCGGCCCTAGCTCCCAGTTTATTATCCATTGAAAGTTTACCCAAAAATCCTGGATTTCTTACTACTACTGGGTTTTAAGGGTGTGGGACTTGTAAAGTCTGTAAACAGTGCCATCCTGAACATAAGACTTTTGTGGGCACTGATAAGACTCGTACCTATAACATCAAGTCCTATTTGAATTGTGTGAGTACACATGTGATTTATTTATTAGAATGTGGCTGAGGCCTACAGTACGTAGGTAAAACCAAAAGGTGTTTTAAATTACGTGCGCTTGAACATATGCGCAGCATCGTCAATAAAGTCACAAATCACAGTGTTCCCCGTCACTTTGAGAAATACCATGGATCTAGAGTAGATACACTTAAAGTTAAGGCTATAGAGTTCGTCCCAAAAGGGGTACGAGGGGGGTGACCGGTTGAAGACTCTCTCGCAGAGAGAGTCGTACTGGATCATCACTTTAGACACTTTAGTCCTGAATGGTCTTAATGAGGGGTTTGACCTTACACCTTTTTTATAAAGTCTTATGGTTTCACTTCTTTCAGTACTAGTATATATATATTTTTATCTCAATATGGTTCAGTTTTTATTACTGACATATGGATTTGGTAGACTGTTGGGTCCACCTCTGCATGTATATTTGCACATAATGAGAATTCCATATTGAAAAATTCTCAGTCTGGAGTATCCATTTATTAAAAATTATTTCTAAAAATATTACTTTAATTTGAGTTTATGATATGTACATATATATATATTTTTACATGTTTTTAACATATAGATACTAAGTCATATGAACATTATTAGGGTTCTGTGTGTGATTACAGCACCCTAGTTGTGGATTACTTTTTCATCAATTTATATATTTTATTAAGCATTTTTAATAGTTAGAAAAATCCCCTTTTTGTTATTCAACATTTTTATTAATTAGTGTGGATGAGGACCTACAGTCTTCAATACTGTTGTCTTTGGTTTGATGTTCGTCACTTTATTGTGAATATATCTTACACTGTGAACGTTTTATTTTACTATTGTGAAATATTGTTGATCAACTTTGCAGCAACATTTGTAACAATATTTACTGTGGATACAGTTAAATATTGGAGATAATTTGCTACTGAATGTCAACTGATATTTGGTTAATAGTTAAGAAAGATTTTAATCTTGGTGTAATCATATGCTAAGATTGAAATTCAAAGTTTTGAGTAATATCCAAAATATCTCTCATTATATATTGAAACACAGGCTCTCTTGAATTTGTTATTATATTTTGGTCTTATCGTTGCAGAGTAGTTGTGAAAGTTTTAATTACCAATGAAATACCTCCTTTATAAATATGGAGATGCACGCTGACCCGCAACGCCCCGTGACAAAGTCCGATGACGAAACGCGTAGGGTCAGCGTTCAAGTCCATTACTCACTGCATGCATCTGCAGACTCTCCCGCTGTTACACTTGAGATTTGAGACAGAAGCCGGACACGCTGCCGGGACGCTGGTAGCAGTATCCGGTGTTTACATGTGGTTCTATGAGTCCTTGTTTTGTGCTTAAGTGAAAGTATCTATTCGGTACGTTTTTATCGTTAAGCCAGCATTGCTGGATAATAAAAAACTCTTCTTATTGCACTATGAAGTGCCCCCTGTGTTTCTTATCATATATATATGATAAGAAACACAGGGCTCGAAGTGAGGAGGTATATGGGGGTACCTCTTTCTCTGATTTAATTGAGAAGTAATAAATCCCTATTCACTTCTATTATATTTATGTGGTGCCCTGGGAGTTTGGAGAGCGGGGTGCACCTTCTTACCATTTTCTAAAGAGATTGCCCTAATGCCGTTATAAGAGCATGCAAAATGCATGGGTTTCGAACTCAGTTTGAGCACAGTTTGGTGTAGGGGATGTTGGTAGGTCAGCTGTGAGGATTTGATTGGAGGAGTGCGAGGGGTTCTCTCTAAAAGCTTCTGGGGGGAAGTGTCTGAGGTGATTTGACTGTTGGGGTCGGTGATGGTGACGGTGGGGGGAATAGGAAAGTGATTTTGAGGCAGAATTGGATTTAGTGTTAGAGTCGGAGAGACGGGCAGTCTAGGAAGCAGATTGAGAAAAGGAGTTTAATAGAGTCGGTAGCGGTGAGGAGAGATATCGGTGGTGATCTGAGGAGATGGCAGTGAGTTGGAGGAAGGAGTCGGTAGTGGTGAGAAGTAGTATCGGTGGTGAGCTGATGGGTGCTAGCGGAGTATACTAGGAGAAAGTGTCGGTGACATCGGCAGAAAGGAACCTTTGCAGACGGGGAGAGAGGAACATCAGGGCTGACATAGAGGGAGAGCTGTTAAGAAAGTGGTAGAAACCTATAAGAAGGACATTAGAGAAGACGGAGAAGAGAGAGAGAGAGAGAGAGAGAGAGAGAGAGAGAGAGAGAGGGGTGAAAGAGACGATGGGGATAATTAGATTTGTTTGTGTGGAAGGAATTGTACTTAGGACTATTTCAACTGTTAACTTTAATATATGGACATTCTCTATATTTTATTAGTACATTGTCACCCACTTATATTTATATGATAGAATTAATTGTTTATTGATTATAGGGAAATTCATTTAAAAATAAGTTAATGGAAATCTTTGTAATTGATAATTGAATAATTGAAGTGTTGTGCTGAAGTAGTAGGAGTTAATTTAGGGGAATTCAATGGGAAATTAATTGTGAATATAAATAACTTTTTACATGGCCAATTAATTGTACTGTAACACTTTAAATTGTTTTCTGATCATTTAAAATTAGCTGATGCAATTTGAATGTACTAACTAAAGTTTTCTGCTTATTTATGAAAACAAAAAAATTGCAATAAGTAAAACAAAATTTTAAGTCAATCTATTGTCTTTACTCTAATTATCATTCTATACACCTCTCCGCAATTCCTCACTTTGACCCTCACCATTCGGTCACTACATACATA
>WWET01004600.1:54101-69229 GCA_011038615.1 Limnodynastes dumerilii | reverse complement strand
AAAGGGTTCTTCACAGTAAGGGCAGTCAGGATGTGGAATTCACTGCCAGAAAAGGTTGTGATGGCAGATTCACTGGATATGTTTAAGAAAGGATTAGATACATTTTTAGCAGAAAAGGACATTCAGGGTTACCAGGACCGCTAATTTAAATAAAGGACAGTAGTGGAGCAAGGTAGAAATGTATGTATTTATTTATCTTAGGATTGCAACAGTTTTGATGTTGCTTTATATGGATTAACTTCCAATATAAAGATAGGGATCGCAGGAGATCCCAAATAGGTTGAACTTGATGGACTGTTGTCTTTTTTCAACCTCATCTACTATGTAACTATGTAACTATGTTACACAACTAATTAACTAAAATAAACATCTCTATCTAAACAAATATATAAAAATACATAATATTTATATATTTAATGTTACAATATTGACTTCATCCAAATTACATTTTAACAATATGTACTCGGGTTGAGCCCCTTTTGCACAAATTACTGCCTCAATGCGGCGTGGCATGGATGCTATCAGCCTGTGGCACTGCTGAGGTGTTATTGAAGACCAGGTTGCTTCAGCCTTCAGCTCTTCTGCATTGGTCGGTCTCATGTCTCTCATCTTTCTCTTGGCAATGCCCCATAGATTCTCTATGGGGTTCAGATCCGGCGAATTTGCTGGCTAATCCAGCACAGTAATCCCTCGGTCATTGAACCAGGTTTTGGTTCCTTTGGCAGTGTGTGCAGGTGCCAAGTCCTGGAAAATGAAGTCACTATCTCTATAAAGCTTGTCTGCTGAAGGAAGCATGAAGTGCTCTAAAATATCCTGGTAGACAGCTGCGTTGACTCTGGACTTAATAAAGCACAGTGGACCAACACCAGCAGATGACATGACTCCCCAAATCAACACAGACTGTGGAAACTTCAAGCATCTTGGATTGTGTGCCTCTCCATTCTTCCTCCAGACTCTGGGACCTTGGTTTCCAAATGAGATGCAAAATTTATTCTCATCAGAAAAGAGGATTTTGGACCACTGAGCAACAGACCAGTTCTTTCTTTCTTTAGCCCAGGTGAGACGCTTCTGACGTTATTTGTTGTTCAGGATCGGCTTGACAAGAGGAATATGACAATTGAAGCCCATGTCCAGGATCCGTCTGTGTGTGGTGGCTCTTGATGCACTAACTCCAGCTACAGTCCACTCCTTGTGCAGCTCCCCCACACTTTTGAATGGCCTTTTCCTTACAATCCTCTCCAGGCAGCGGTCATGCTTTGATACAACACTTTGAGAACATCCAACTTCTTTTGCAATTTCATTTTGAGGCTTTCCCTCCTTGTGGAGGGTGTCAGTGATGCTTTTCTGCGCAACTGTCAGGTCAGCAGTCTTCCCCATGATTGTGAATTGTACTGATCCAGACAGAGAGACCATTTAAAGGCCCAGGAACCTTTGCAGGTGTTTCAAATTAATTTTCAGATTAGAGTGTGACACTTTGGGCCTGATCCAGACCTATGATTGAGCGTCGAGCGTATTAGCGCTCAGCGTAAAAACTTTGCACTCCCGCTTTTTTGCCGACTAAAACTTGCCCTAACTTTTCCCTGCGTTATGACGCCTGCCCGTTCGTACTAACGCGACGTAACAAGGTAACCCAGCCCATACTGTACGAATGAAATACCTCCCCCCGCCTACATTCACTAACGCCAGTGTATTTCCGGGATTCTTTTTTTGGCACGCCCCTTTGTGTGCTTATACGCAAATGGTACGGACCCCCGATTCACGCTAAAGAAGTTACAAAGGAAAACATCTGCCACACGCATGTGCAAAACGTTCTAACTGCTGATTATACGCTTACGGCCGGCGTAACCACTTGAGCGGCCGTAGGTCTGGATCAGGCCCTTTGAGCCTACAATATAATAACAATAACAATACAATAACCATTTCACATTATTCTAATTTTGTGATTTTGGGGTTTTCATAAGCTGTAAGCCATAATCAACAAAATTAAAACAAATAAAAGGCGTGAAATATCTCACTTTGCATGTAATGAGTCTAAATTATATATTAGTTTCACCTTTTAAGTTGAATTGCTTAAATAAATGATCTTTTGCACGATATTCAAATTTTTAGAGTTTCACCTCTATATGAAGAATCTTTAGATATTAATGAATAAATAACCCACCTCAAGAAACCTCCACTTAATTATACATAAAATATAAAAAATATAAAATAAAAAAATTGGTGCACAGTGAACGACCTTCAATGAACAAAATGAATAATAACATCAATAGATAAAAAAAATTAAAATAACGTGATCAGATTTAAAATAAATGAATAAACATAATCCAAAAAACGGGATAAAAAAAACAGAATAAAAAATTAGAAGGATAATTTGTCCATTTATTCATTTATATCTAAAGATTCCTGATATATAATAGATGCACATTTTTTATTTAATGGGGATGGCCAACAGGATTCTCAACATTGGTCAAAGATTGTTTATTTATATATATATTTTTTGGGATTGATCAATAGGACCTGCACAGTTTTTATATATTTACTTATTTTTATGCTTAATTATTTTATATTAATTGATGATATATATATTTATTTGATTTGGTCTGATTCACTCTAATTATTGTCACAGTGCTACCTCCTTTTAGAATTTTATTAGTAGGGCAGGAAGAGAGACTGGGAGCAGGAGGAGCACACGGATGGAGGCAGGAATGAATGGGGCAGTGTGGGCTGGAAATGATATCCAGAGCCAAAAGATGCTGGCAGAATGCAGGATACACTATAACTGACACTGTTAGACTGACACTGTCGGCTCAGGAGGACCAGTGGCGACGAAACGGGGGGGTTTTGGGCGAGGAGGCATCTCACCCTCCCCCAAAATATCAAGGGGGCGCCCAGGTTCGCTGACAGGGGGAGGCAACGGAGACCCTTGTAAGAGGTGGGATGCTGTGCCAGGCCGATAATCCCCCGCTATGAAGACTGCAGAGCTCAGTATGACGCTGGTGCGACCTCAGGTCATGTCAGCATCATCCAGAGCAGAGAGGGAGTGCCGCCAAGGATCACAGCAGGAGGAAGAAGGTAAGGTAAGTAAAGGAGGGGGATTATTTGGACTCTGGGAGGCTGAGGGGAGACATGAGGGGATTATTTGGAGGATGGGGAGGCATGAGGGCAATTATTTGGAGGCTAAGGGGATACATGATGGCGATTATTTGAAGGCTGAGGGGAGACATAAGGGGATTATTTGGAGACTTGAGATACATGAGGGGGATTATTTGGAGACTGGGGAGACATGAGGGTGATTATTTGGAGGCTGGGAAGACATGAGGGCGATTATTTGGAAGATGGGGAGACATGAGGGGGATTATATTTGTAAACTGGGGAGACATGAGGGGGATTATTTAGAGGCTGAGGGGAGACATGAGGACCATTATTTGGAGGCTGAGGGGAGACATGAGGGGGATTATTTGGAGGCTGAGGGGAGACATGAGGGGGATTATTAGGAGGCTATAGACACATGAGGGTGTTATTGGAAGCTGGAGAGACATGATGGGATAGTTTCCGAATGGATCAATGTATACTGTATGTCTGTGAAAGGAGCTATGAGAGTAGAAGTCAACTCACTTACTTAACCACACACAGGCCAGCTTGCACATTAGAGGACCATAAAACATGTATGTCAGGCAGGGAGTACTGGCACATGATGGTGAATACTGGGAGGGCTGGAGACATGATCAGAGTACTGGGTGGCTGCAGACATGATGGGTTGACCACACCCCTCAATGGCTTGACCATGCGCACAATGGGTTAGCCTTTCCCCCTTTGGTGGCGTGCCACTGCGAAGCAGCAGCACAAATACACTTAGTACATAGCAAGGAGGGGGGGAGGCACACCAAGATGAGATGGGGCACCAGTGGGAGGGCTAAGTTCTCGTCCCCCCCAAAAAAAAAAAAGTTGTGACGCCCTTGCTGAGGACCCCGATCATTCGGATAATGAAATAAACATGCTGTTACATACCTGTGACGGCATGCGGCAGAGGACTGAACCTGTGTGTGTGTTTGAGGTTTTGAGGCTCATTTTCTACATATGCCATTTAGCCTACAAGATATTTAATTAATTCATCTTCTTTGCACCTGGTTTAAATAAAAGTATGGTTGCCATGCTAGTCACACAGTGTAACACAAGACAGTTATCCGTACCGCCACTGATTTAAGTGGTTGAGAACACCTGGTTTAGATAAAAATTAGTTATGGGCTAGAGTAAAAAATAAATAATATATTTATGCAGTAAAAAAACTAAAAATGAAAAACTTTGACAGATGTGATATTTACCAGATCAATGCCAACGCACTGCAATTCTAAGAACCCTACCTTAAAAGTTTCGCACTGGCCCCATGGATAATGGAGTTTATAAATGAGTATCCTAGGTAGTATCTTCAACAAGCTCTTACTGTACAATCAGCATACTTGTACACATGCCACCCTGTCCTTCTCTGAAAGATACTTTGTAATACTAATAACATACATCCCAACTGTCGGGACAGTCACGCTTTTTAACAACAGAAGTAAAGAAAACTGAAAGAATGGTACATCTGTGAAAAACCAAAAAAACAAACTAAACTTAATCAGTAATGATTATAAACATAGGTGTCTAACTGTTTTGTAAGAAGTGCAGGGCTGTATAAGAAGTCCAAAGTAAAACATAGGAATTCTCAATTTAATAGGTCAGATACATTTAAAACACATGCCTGCTTTTCACCTTGTCCCAAGAGGAGACTCTCAGGATAAAGTTGTTTTTTTTTTGTTTTTTTTTTATGTGGCTGGGCTTTTATTTTCCCACATAAGCAGTATCGGTAATACAGAGACCCTGTATGACCAAATCCGTTTCTATCAGTCACTGTCATTCATAGAAACAAAATTTGTCATACAGGGCTCCTGTAGCATCCCTGTATAACCAGCTCTGCTTATGTGGACACGTGACAACCAGGAGAGGGACATACAGAGCTGGAGCGCGGTGGAGAAAGGGAGCAAAGAAAACAAGGTAAGAAGGAAACAATTAATAAGGTGTCTAGACAATACACAGGGGCAGAAATATGGACACTGGACAATAAACAGGGGCAGAAATATGGAGGCTGGTCAACGGGCAGAGATATGGAGGCTGGACAATAAACAGGGGCAGAAATATGGTGGCTGGACAACAGGGGCAGAAATATGGAGGCTGGACAATAAACAGGGGCAGAAATATGGAGGCTGGACAATAAACAGGGGCAGAAATATGGAGGCTGGACAATGAACAGGGGCAGATATATGGAGACTGGACATAGAAACAGGGGCAGATATATGGAGGCTGGACAAGTAATAAGGGGCAGACAATATGGAGGTGGACATATAATAAGGGGCAGACAATATGGAGGTGGACATATAATAAGGGGCAGACAATATGGAAACTGGACATACAGTATAAAAAAGGGCATATCTGGGCATATAAAAAGGGGAAGAAACTGTTTACAGGTACTGAGTGTCTATAAGAGGAAAATCCTATAGAAAACAACCAGGGAATAAATAGTACTTCCGTACATACTGCAATACATTCAATGTTAAAAAGGAGAAGTGAGCAGTATATGTGGCATATCTCCTTACAATAAAAGACATACTGGCAGCTAAATTTTGATAGTGGCCTAACCAGCTGCAAATCTTAACTATCAAGGTGCAGTATACGGACTGCATACTCTCTCTGACAAGGTACAAGGGGATACAAGGTACCTCTCTCTACAGAAATGCCCTCTCCTCCGCCCTTGATGCTGCCTGGCCTCCCTCCTCTGTCTCCCTTCGCAGCAACAATCCTCAACCCTTGCATTCACTCGGTTCCTAAAGAAATGCTCCCATACTGCAGAGCGCCTCTGGATGAAGTCACATTTCCTTTCAGACTTTCTCCACTTTAAGTTCATGCTCTCCTTTTTTAGCTCTGCTCTTGCCCTTGCCAAGCAATCCTTAAAGAGTCCCTCATCCTCTCCCAATCATCTAACCCCCGCCACCTCTTTGAAACCTTCAACTCTCTTCTCCCCCCCTCCTCCTTCTCTCCCTCTCTCCATATCAGCCGCTGACTTTGCCACCTTCTTTACTTCCAAGATTGACTCCATCAGGAGCTCCTTTTCCTTTACCATCACCTCTCCTCCACCTCAATCCCCTCCCTAGCCACCCACCAATGTCTACCTTCATCCCTACCTCAGCTGAAGAAATCCCCTCACTTCTTCTGTCATCCTTTCCGTCAACGTGCCCACTTGATCCCATCCGGCCTCTCTCTCTCTCCACCTGCTCTCATCTTGCTCACCTCTTTAACTTATCCCTCTCCTCTTCTTCCCCTTTAAACACGCTCTTGTCTCCCACATCCTTAAAAAAACCTAACCTTGACCCCACTTCACCCACCAACTACTGACCCATCTCCCTTCTGCCCTTCACCTCAAAGTTGCTTGAACAGCTTGTTTACAAGCTTCCAATCTGCTACCTTGCTGACCACTCCATCCTGGATCCTCTCCAATCTGGATTCCGCCCCCTGCACTCCACTGAAACTGTCTTGACTAAGGTCACAAATTATCTCTTTTCTGTTAAATCTAAGGGCCACTTCTCCTTTCTTATCCTCCTGGATCTATCAGCAGCTTTTGACACCATTGATCACCCCTGCTCCATACCCTTCAATCCCTTGGCCTCTCTGGCACTGTCCTTCTCTGTAGCAACCGATAGCTCCTCCTCCCTTACTACTCCTCCTCTTCCCGTTGGCGTACCCCAGGGCTCAGTTCTTGGTCCTCTTCTGTTCTCGCTCTACACCTCCTCTCTGGGTGACCTCATCAGCTCCTTTGGCTTTCACTACCACCTCTATGCCGACGACACTCAAATCTATCTCTCCTACCCTGACCTCTCCACGTACTTCTGTCAAAAGTGTCAGATTGCCTCTCGGCCACCTCCTCATGGATGTCCAAGCATTTTCTCAAGCTTAACATGGACAAAACGGATATCATAGTCTTCCCTCCTTCACGTATCCCCTCTATTCCTACTATCTCTATTACTATTGGCGACTCCACCATCTCCTCCACCCAAGCCCACTGCCTGGGTGTCATCCTGGACTCCTCCCTCTCCTTCACCCCCCACATCCGCACCCTCTCACTGTCCTGCCGCTTTATCTCCGCAACATTGCTTGCATCAGACCCTTTTTAAGACACCACTAAAACGCTCATTCTCTCGTTATCTCCTGTCTGGACTACTGCAACATTCTCCTCTCTGGTCTTCCTCTGGTCCATCTCACACTCCTACAGTCTATACTAAATGCTGCAGTCAGACTCATCTTCTCCCAGCGCACTGCCTCCACCTCCCTTCTCTGTCAATCTCTACACTGGCCTCCTGTCCCTTTCAGATTTCTCTTCAAGATCCTCACCACAACTTACAAGACTCTCTCCTCCTCCATCACTCCCTACCTCTCCTCCCTTATCTTCATCCGCACTCCCTCAAGTGCACTCCGCTCTGCTAGTGACCACTGCCTCAACTCCAACCTGATAACTACCTCTCACTCCCACATTGCCGCCCCTCTCCATTGGAACAACCTACCAATTTCCTATCAGGCAATCCAGCATACTCAAATCTTTCAAACGCTGCCTTAAAACCCACTTCTGCAGGCTAGCCTACCCTTCCTCCACCTAAGCTTACCTGCCCTCCCCATCTTCATTACTGTGTTTCCTGTCTGTTCACCCTCTCTCACTTAGCACGTTAGCTCTTATAAGCAGGGTCCTCCTCCCTCCTGTCGTCATCCCTCTACCTTTTCCTCATCACTTCCTATTTTTTTCTCTCTACTTTATCTCTTTCCTTATTTATCTGCTCCTACACACACATCCTGCAACTTTATTCTCCATACATATTGCCCTGCTATTTTTGTACTGTATTTCATATTTGTATTGTACATGTATTGTATTCCTTATTCGTGTTTTTATACCCTCTGTTAATTATTGTATTGTATATGTAACTATTGACTTTGCTATTGCCTCTGTATGGCGCTGCGGATACTGTGTGGCACCTTTTAAATAAACGATAATAATAATAATAATAATAATAATAATACTAAAAAAATATGGCGTCCATGATATGAAGACTATATATAGGAGAACATACATAATGGGTTTAGCAGCATTTAGCACAGCACATGCACAGACAACTGGCACACTCAATAGCAACCTAAGTTGTATGCAATCTCTGTTTTTATATCTCTGGATTACATCTTCGGCTCTAGATTTTAATATCTTAAGCTGTGGTTAATAGTTTAAGGCGATGGTTGTTATTGTGCCTATCAGATCATTAAAGGAAATTATTTTGAAACAAACAATTGTCACTGATTCTTTTTACTCTTCGCTCTCCCTAACCAAAAAACTCAGCTATGCCTCTAGGTGTGACCGCTGCTATACTGTCCACCTTAAAGTTGACGCCACAGTATACATTATAAGCAGACAGAAGACTTTCTGCTTTTGCAATTCAGCACAGACAAACTCTTGGTCAATTCATGGAACTATTTTAAAACAAAAAATATGAAAAAAATAATAGTTTTCTCTATTATATGACATTCACTAAAAGGCACTTTGTATTCCACAGTGCATTTTATTCTGATCTGATTGTTCTCTGCATTGTATAGTTATCAAAAGAATATTCTCTATATTGAGAGCTGATCACAAAGATGTCTTTTGCACAGTGTGTGGACCTTTGTTCAGTATAACAAATAATCTTAATTTAAAGGTGTTGGGAGAGTGCTATTATACTATGGCTGAAACCATTAATATGGCCAAGATGACACCATTAGGTTAACAAAACAACATTTTTGCTTCTGCCTCGCCGAGGAAAAGCAATCGATCATCCCCAGGGCTAGATGCAGCAGCAAAATGGTAAGTATTTACCTAATCCCAACCCTTATCGTAATCATTACCCTAACCCTCCCCTTCTATTACCCTAACCCTCCCTTTCCATTACTCTAACACTCTCCTCCCCGCAGCCAGACCCTAAGACTCCCCTCCCTACAACTAAGAGTCCCCATAGACTCCAGTCTGGTGCGCCGGGGGTTTTCAAATTTTTAGTAAGTATGCCAGAAAATAAATTCAGCATAATTACCCATTTATTAGTAATATATTCTAATCAGTAATATTTTCAAAACAGAGACAGTCGAAAATGAGCTTCTGGCTGTCTGTTTTTAGAAAATAATTTTTCGTGGTGGAGAAGGCTTCCCTGTCCCTGTCTAGTTCTGTCTATCTTTTAGTATTTTGTCCTGTCAGTCATTAGGCAACTGGAATGCTCAGTCTTTATAGATCACTCTGATTAGATGTTGCCTAGCAGGCTGGAATCACCAATGATTTTAAGGAGGCTTGTCTGGCTCCTTGAAGATGATGGACTGCCTTTTGTATTTAATAGTTGTCAGGACCTTTGCTTGGTTTTTATGAGATTCCAGCTTTAGTTCTTTGAGAATTTTGCCTTGCTTGTACCAATACCTTGCTAAACTGTGCCTTGCAAGTACTTATACCTGCCTGAGCCTTGCCTTGCAAGTACTTATACTTACCTGAACCTTGCCTTGCAAGTACTTATACCTGCCTAAGCCTCGCCTTGCAAGTACTTATACTTTCCTGAACCTTGCCTTGCAAGTACTTATACCTGCCTAAGCCTCGCCTTGCAAGTACTTATACTTACCTGAACTGTGCCTTGCAAGTACTTATACCTGCCTGAGCCTTGCCTTGCAAGTACTTATACTTACCTGAACCTTGCCTTGCAAGTACTTATACCTGCCTAAGCCTCGCCTTGCAAGTACTTATACTTACCTGAACCTTGCCTTGCAAGTACTTATACTTACCTGAACCTTGCCTTGCAAGTACTTATACTTTCCTGAACCTTGCCTTGCAAGTACTTATACCTGCCTAAGCCTCGCCTTGCAAGTACTTATACTTACCTGAACCTTGCCTTGCAAGTACTTATACCTGCCTGAGCCTTGCCTTGCAAGTACTTATACCTGCCTGAGCCTTGCCTTGCCTGTATTTATACGTGCCTGGACCTTGCCTTATCTGTACCTTGCCTTTCCTGTTCTACGTGCCTGTGACTTTCTTAGCCCTCTTTTTTTCTTATATGGTAAATCCATAGTTGCAGATTCTCCCGAAATGTCTGGGAAACTCCTGAAATTCTCGAATAACTGTGCGTATTTCCTTCTTAAGAAGGAAAATACGCATGAAGAATGGCTCCATCCACCCTTCCAGGCTATTCTACATACCTCCTCCCACTCACTTCTTCCTAAATCTTACCAGAGGCTGCCTTGGCATCTAGTCCATCTAAGTGGTACGTAGATTGCGTAAATGGCCTACTACACATGCAAGGAGTTATTTCATAAAGGACAGCACTTAAGAAGCCGGAGCTTAGATAACGGAAGGAAGCAATGTTGTTAACTGTCCGATGCTCTGTACTGTTTGCTGTGTCCTGTTAGCAGCAGGTTCGTGCCTCGACACTGGAGTAAAGCCTTTCTCCAACTTATTCTGGGCAATAATTCCAGCAAGTATTTTAAAAGGATTTTTAGGAGTCTCGGCAGTCCATAAAAAGTCTAAAAATAGTCCTAACACGTTTCATCAAACGGTAAAAGTAAGCCTCTTATGGACTTCCTAAGGGGATTAAAGCAAGCCAAGGCACGGACTGGCCACCAACAGGACACAGGAAACAGGACGGAGCATCGGACAGTTAAGATTATTTATTCACAAATGCTGTTTTATATTTGTTATCTGGTACACAGGTTTGAATTTATTACTTAGTAAACAGATGTTTTTAAACAGTGTTATTTTATAGTCATGTCCTTCATTTTCTATATGCTGAGAAATAGAGAGATAAAATACTGACATTTGCATCTCCTTGAAGTTCATATTTATACAGTTGTTCTGGTATGCATTCACTCATTCACCATTAACCACATAGTTTTACTGTGAACTCATGCTTGGCAATCTTTGGTACTGTATATCACAGTATTTCCCTAGAAATATATTGTATTTTCTCAAAGGTACTACACTATAAATTGTTATTGATATTTTTCTCTGAGCACCCAGCATCACAACTAACATGGATTTAAGAAGTTTATGAATTGAAATCAAATAAGAACACTGCTCTGGCGCTTTTATATTCCACTGCACTTCATTTTTTGGTTATAATTCCAGTACTACAGCGGACTTAGCTTGAGAGCCCCCTTCACTTTGAGACAGGAACAGGTTCTCCCATATTTACTATATTTTGCTGCATTAGATGACTTTAACGCTTGTAGACATATTCCTCATTGAACATAAATTTATATATAATATGCCTAATATTGAATTTTCTTTATTTTCTTTTACATACAAGTGTTGCTGGCATTTACATACAGGTAGTGTTGGTGGCGTGGGAAGAAATGGCTACACAAGGAGAAGTTCATGCCTTGAAGCATTAGATGTGGGGACTGAGGACCAAGCAAAGGATCTATAGGACTAATGCCGTTTCTAGGGGCAGGTGAGTCGTGTAATTGCATGGGGGTGCCTCAAGGTGACAAAGGGGGACGATGCTCCTTTAAATCACTCTATCTCTTGAGCTGTGATCACATAGGTTATGGCTTACAAAGACACCGACAGCATCATCGTTGTCAGTCCCAGGTTAGAAGATGTAATTTCCGAAATAGGAACATCCGAAAGTTTCTTTTCGGATGTCCCTATTTCGAATGCTCCACAGTTTTGAATTTTTTTTTTTTAGAATGGGTGAATATGCCGATCGGCATACTTATCCATTCTGATTCGGAAATACCGCCGCCGCCGTTATCCCTACCGCTACCGCCGGACCGCATGGAAAGGTAAGTAACTTCTCCATGGTGCTGGGAAGGGAGGGTTAGGGTCAGGCTGCAGGGAAGGGACAATTAGGGTCAGGCTGCGGGAGATGGTTGGTTAGGGCCAGGCTGCCAGGAAGGGAGGGTTAGGATCAGGCTGCGGGGAAGGTTAGGGTTAGGGTAATGAGAGGGGAGGGTTAGGGTCAGAATTATTTTTAATAATAAAATATGGGTGCCATCCATAAACTATTTAAAATGTGGAAAGCTAGCAGTGGTGTAAAATGCTTGCTTTCTATGCACAAGGGTTTTCTCATCCATTGGCATATTTACAAATAGGTTGATACAAGAATGCCCTCATGTCCACATTAAGCACATGCCTTAAGGGGGCTGTGATATTCCAAGGCAGCCCCTATATACCAGAAACACAGAACTTTGTCAGAGGTGGTATTGATGTGCTGATGTTAATATGTGATTCAAGGTCCCTTTGGACAATTAGCGTACAACCATTTATTTACATCTCCTTGTATTTTCCCAGCAATGCACACTTACCCCTTGTATTTGTGTCCAGCCTCCAGTTCTGCCCTTTGCATGTGTGTTCAGCCTCTATTTCTGCCCCTATATGTATCCAGCCTCCATTTTTGCCCCTTCTACGTAAACAACTTTTCTGCTTAATAACCTATTTTAAAGTTTACGTACTTTTTTTTTTCTTGTCCCTCTTCCTCCTTTCTCCACAGCTGATTTATAGCATCATTTACATAAACAGTACTGATTATACAGAAATCCTATAGAACCAAATACAGGACTAAATCTATTTCTATGAATGGCAATCCTCATTTGTGAGCGTTATTCAATTAAACAAGTGTGGTACTAAAGGAGCCCTGTATAAGCTGTTGAGTTTAGTCTCAACTTTAAATGCAAAATAAACGCAATTACACGTGGTAGAAAACCGCACACAATGATACCGCAAAATAATGAAGGTCCAGTCACAGGTTGTGTTCCAAGGCACAAAAAGATGTATTACCAAACAAGGAGCGTTAATCTAAACAGCACCACTTTCAACAAGTATACCAGCGCTGACATGAGTTTCAAAACAGAATCCTCTGCCCTTCATGGCGTTTTATACAATCTTGTTCAAAAGGAGAGTGATGTCATTGACCATCCCCCACAGGACATCATCAGCGATCAGGATTGGTCAGCTTCTCAGGACATCCCAATTACTTGTAGTTCACTGCATCTTCACACTTTCATTGTTTTCTGCCATGGCCATGTGGCTGCAATTAACATAATAGACATTTTCACCTGGCCTCTCCTCCAGGGCAGAAAAGGTTAGCATCGGGCACCAGTGTATAAGATTTTTTGGACTTTATAATCCCTATGATAAAGGACGGTGCACCGAGAAATTTAGATAATTTCAATAGGTAGTTTTGTGTCTATGATAGGTTAACATCCCCACCACAAACTGAGTTTTCTCTTTTGGGCACTCAAAGTCTTGTTTATTGTATCAATGTATCATAGATTTTAAAATAAAAATATTTTATTAATATGCATTAAAAATAGCAATATAAGTGTATAATCTTTGAACCATTTGTCGTGAAATATCTTGTTTATTTGATACCTTTTTTAATTGATTTATCCAACAGGTATCAAATAAACAAGATATTTAACAAAATATGGTTCAAAGATTATACACTTATATTGCTATTTTTAATGCATATTAATAAAATATTTTTATTTTAAAATCTATGACACATTGATAAAATAAAAAAGACTGAGTGCCCAAAAGAGAAAACTCAGTTTGTGGTGGGGATATTAACCTATCATAGACACAAAACTACCTATTGAAATTATCTAAATTTCTCGGTGCACCGTCCTTTATCATAGGGATTATAAAGTCCAAAAAATCTTATACACTGGTGCCCGATGCTAACCTTTTCTGCCCTGGAGGAGAGGCCAGGTGAAAATGTCTATTATGTTAATTGCAGCCACATGGCCATGGCAGAAAACAATGAAAGTGTGAAGATGCAGTGAACTACAAGTAATTGGGATGTCCTGAGAAGCTGACCAATCCTGATCGCTGATGATGTCCTGTGGGGGATGGTCAATGACATCACTCTCCTTTTGAACAAGATTGTATAAAACGCCATGAAGGGCAGAGGATTCTGTTTTGAAACTCATGTCAGCGCTGGTATACTTGTTGAAAGTGGTGCTGTTTAGATTAACGCTCCTTGTTTGGTAATACATCTTTTTGTGCCTTGGAACACAACCTGTGACTGGACCTTCATTATTTTGCGGTATCATTGTGTGCGGTTTTCTACCACGTGTAATTGCGTTTATTTTGCATTTAAAGTTGAGACTAAACTCAACAGCTTATACAGGGCTCCTTTAGTACCACACTTGTTTAATTGAATAACGCTCACAAATGAGGATTGCCATTCATAGAAATAGATTTAGTCCTGTATTTGGTTCTATAGGATTTCTGTATAATCAGTACTGTTTATGTAAATGATGCTATAAATCAGCTGTGGAGAAAGGAGGAAGAGGGACAAGAAAAAAAAAAGTACGTAAACTTTAAAATAGGTTATTAAGCAGAAAAGTTGTTTACGTAGAAGGGGCAAAAATGGAGGCTGGATACATATAGGGGCAGAAATAGAGGCTGAACACACATGCAAAGGGCAGAACTGGAGGCTGGACACAAATACAAGGGGTAAGTGTGCATTGCTGGGAAAATACAAGGAGATGTAAATAAATGGTTGTACGCTAATTGTCCAAAGGGACCTTGAATCACATATTAACATCAGCACATCAATACCACCTCTGACAAAGTTCTGTGTTTCTGGTATATAGGGGCTGCCTTGGAATATCACAGCCCCCTTAAGGCATGTGCTTAATGTGGACATGAGGGCATTCTTGTATCAACCTATTTGTAAATATGCCAATGGATGAGAAAACCCTTGTGCATAGAAAGCAAGCATTTTACACCACTGCTAGCTTTCCACATTTTAAATAGTTTATGGATGGCACCCATATTCCCATTGTTGTTTGTGGGAGCAACAGCCATATGTTACAAAATAAGAAGCAGTTTAATTCCATCAATGCCATGGTTATATGTTATGTCAATATTTTTTCTGTGTGTAGCTGCTAAATTTACCCTTGTACCCAAGACTTTTATATAATCTGCAACTGCACAATGTGACATATGTTAAAAAGAGAGTCTAATATGTGGTTGTAGAGATACATGACCAGGGCCGGCCCACTGATTACGCCAGTTACGCTGCTGCGTAGGGCGCAGCGCACAGGGG
>WWET01004600.1:18479-31563 GCA_011038615.1 Limnodynastes dumerilii | reverse complement strand
AATTAATCCAAGAATGGGGCAATTTCATAATAGTCATTGAGTCCATTGGGTTTGAGAGTATTGAGAGTGTAGATCCAAAACATTTCTCTTTTCGATAATTTGTTTGCCAAATCTCCTCCTCTAGGTCCAAAGGTAACTTGTTCAATAAATTTAACTGACAGGTGTGAGGGGTCTGCTTGGTGTTCACGTAGAAAGTGGTCAGGTACTGTATGGTTAGTCATTTTATTCTTGATACTGCGTACATGTTCTTGAATGCGTAATTTAGCCTGTCTTTTTGTTTTCCCCACGTATTTTAAGCCACATTTGCACTCCAAAAGGTAGATGATGGAAGAACTGGTGCAATTCATGAAGTGTTTGATCTTAAAATTTTTTGTATTATTAAAATTAGAAAATGTTTTGTTGTGGGGGTTCATATATTTGCATGTAACGCAGTGACCACATTTATGGGAGCCTTTTATTTGATGGGAGGATCTTGTTTCAGATTTGCAAATTTCCTTTTTTAAGTTGCTGGGAGCCAGGATTTCTTTCATATTTCTGGCTTTTCTGAAAATAATTTTCGGACGTTCAGAAATTACTTGTTTTAATATGGGGTCCATTAGTAACACACTCCAATGTTTCTTGAAAGTATCTTTAATTTGTTTTTCAGCGTTGTTATATGTGGTGATGAAGGATACTGGTTGGGTAATATTTTGTTTCTTCTTATAAATTAGAAGATCTTCTCTTTTTATTTCATTGGTTTTCTTTTTGGCTGCTTCGATTATTTTATCCGGGTATCCCCTCTGCTCAAATCGGTTGGCATAAATTTCCATTTGGGTTTCATAAGTATTATTCTGGCTGCAGTTTCGTTTTATTCTGCAAAACTGGGAGAGAGGGATATTATCTTTCCATTGTTTTAGATGTCCACTTTTATAGTGTAAATAGCTGTTAGTGTCGACATTCTTTATATAGTTAACTGTTTCTATGTTATTTGTTGAGCTGGTTAGTTTTAGATCCAGATAGTTAACTTCTTCCTCTGACCAGTTGAAAGTAAATTTGAGATTGTAATTGTTGTTAGAAATCCATTGGAAAAATTGTTTGAAGGTGGTGAAATCACCTTCCCAGATAATAACAATGTTGTCTATATATCTTTTATATAAATGAAGATGGGCTGCAAAGGGGTTATTATTATGAATATATTTTCTTTCCCAACTACACATATAAATGTTCGCAAAGCTAGGTGCGAAAACCGTCCCCATAGCGGTCCCGCATACTTGTAAAAAGAAATTATCTAAAAATTTAAAATAGTTATGAGTAAGGATAAAAGTAATTAAGACACATATAAAATCTTTATGTGGAACTTCAAGGTCATGGTCCTCTAATAAAAATTCCCTGAAAGCCTCAACACCTTTGTCATGTGGTATAGAGGTATAAAGAGATTCCACATCGATGGTAACCCATTTGAAGTTCTGTCTCCATTCAGTATTTCTTAATATCTGTAAGATGGCGGTTGTGTCTTTAACATAGAATGGGAGGGTTGGAATATATTTTTTCAGGAAGACTTCAACGTATTATGTAGAAATTGGTGTTCTTCTTTGGTGATTATTTTCGTTTTCAAGGCATTCAGGAGTATGGGTTCCAATTTTCCCAAAAATTCGGAAGTGGGATCTTTGGAAAGTTTGGTGTAGGATTCAATGTCTGCCAATAGTCTATGGGCTTCATTGACATAGTCTCTTCTATTCATAATCTCCAGACCACCTCCTTTGTCAGCTTCTTTCAAAACAAGATCTTCATTTTCTTGTAGAGCCTTAAGAGCTGCTGCTTCTTCCTTGGTGAGATTATTCATTGATGTCTTTGTGTTCAGTTTTTCCAAATCATCTTTGACTAAATTGTAAAATACGTCTATTTGGCTGCTTTTGGATTCCAAGGGATAATATCTGGAGGGGCATTTCAAACCTGATTTATTTGTTTCTTCTTGGTAATTTTTTAAAGGTGCATTTTCCTTTTTGATGAAATGTCTTTTCAAAGTTAATTTTCGAATAAATTTGTTAAGATCAATAAATAATTCAAACTTATTAGGTTTACTGACAGGTGCAAATGACAGTCCTTTACTGAGTAGTGAAATTTCAGAGGCTTTTAAATTATAGTCAGAGTGATTAAAAATGCCATGATCACGAGGGTTTAGGGTATTGGTTTCTTCCTTTGAGGTTTTATTGTGTCTGGTTCCAGCTCTTCCTCCTCTTCTTCGTTGTCTGATGCTTTCCTTTTTAGTGGTGAGGCCGTTCTTATATCTTCCCTCATGTGATTCCTCCGATGTATTTCCTTGAAGTGAAGGACCGGGGATAAAAAAATCATCACTCTCTGAATCTGTATTCAGGTCTTGGTGATTCATAGGTTTTCTTTTGGCATGTTGAATTTTTCTTCTTGTTCCATCAAAGATGTCCTGGTGATTTTCATATGATATACTCTTTTTTTCTTCTTTTTTGCCCTGTATTTTTCTAGTACTATTAATAATTCCGTTAGTGCCTGAAGTGCTGGGTAGGGGTCTTCTATTAGAAAAGTCTCTTACAAAGGATTTCTTCTAAATTTGTCCCCTTTAGTTATTCTAATTTCCTTTTCCAATTTTTCTAATTTCTTGTTTAAAACTATTAAATTAGGTTTAAAATCCTCATGTGCTTCAAAAGTCTTTAAAAGGGTTTCTTTTCATCAATTACCTTTTAACAATCACTTAATATATTGGTTTTTTCTTTGATGATTAATTGCATCAATCTGCATGAACAGTCATGCAAAATGTTGTCCCAAGCTTGCATAAAAAGTTCATTATCTTGTCCAAAAGATGGAGTTTTATTAATCCTTAGACCTCTTGGAATTCTATTAACCTTTAAATATTGTTCCATGCCTGCATTATCCCACCATGCTTTAGTTTCCTTCAATAAAATTTTCTCAATATTCCAAAAATGGTCATCAATATTTTCTCTTTTTTCCTCTAATGTTCTAATTGGGTCTCCTTCCATAAAAACTGATTGACACGAGGTCAGTCTAGTGTTGCCTAGATCTTTAGATCTAAACATTTTGATATAAACAATTAGGGTACACAGTAATGCTGCTCAAACGGACCTGCACCACAGAGATCAAATTGGTATAGGTAGAGGGTGGTCCGGCGCAAAAAAAAGTGTAACACTAATGTGGTAGAAGGGTTAAATTAATCTGCCTAATAACCAGAATGATAATCCGGGGCTGCAGTCCTTAGTAGACCTAAGGACTGCAGGTAATCAGCGTACCAGAAGACAATAAGTCATAAGCATGGTAAGTAATTAGAAATGAGCCAGTCCTACTGTGCGCCAGGTATGCCTGCTACTGACACCCGCTGTCACCAATCCACTCAGTGACTGCGATGAATGAAGCTAAGCTGTCCTCGGCTGTGGATGCTGCTCAGGTAAGTTAAAAAATGTTAATCCAACGCGGTTCATCTGGGACATATGTCGGCCCCTCTCGACTTCCTCAGGGATTGTGATAAGGTGAGTGATAAGAGACAGGCACATAAATTCAAGAAGATTGCGGGAACGAGCTGCCGATACGGGCAGCGGACCAATCGGAGGCTTTGTTTACAACTGTGTTAATTGACAGGTATCTTTGAAACTCAGTAAAAACCCGCTACAATTTGAAACATTAAGAACAAAAACAAATAGCAAGCAAGATATTTGTTTTTGTTTTTGTTCTTAATGTTTAAGGTAATAACTGGAGACACTGGAACAATAGGAGCAAGGATAGGATCCTGTTTCAAAAGGTACCAGTGTTTTTTCATTATTCTTTCCAATATTCTATGTTCACTGGTGTATTTTGTAATGAAATTAATATGATTATCTTTCCTATCCTTTTTCTTCTTTTTTGGTGCCAATAGTTTCCCTATTTAAATTCCTAACTTCTGTGATTGCTTGAGTCAAATCCTCTTCCTTCTCTAATACCCTTTTGTAAAAAACGATTCTTCATATCTTCCACTTGTCTATCAAACTCTCCTTCCTCTGTACAATTCCTTCGAATGCGTCGAAATTGGCTCCCAGGTATATTTTTCAACCATCTCTTGTGATGGCAACTTTGAATATTAATATATGTGTTTGTATCTGTTGGTTTAATATAGTTCTTTGTTTTTAAACAGCCCCCTTCTACATATACTGTTAAATCCAGGAAATGTATTTCTTCTTTGCTGATATTATAGGTGAGAGTTATGTTCTTTTTATTCTGATTCAAATGTTCACAGAAAAGCTTTAATGTAGAAATATCTCCTTTCCAGATGAACATAATATTGTCTATGAATCTAAACCAGAACACCAAGTTCGCCCTAAAGGGGTTATTATCCCATCATTGCTGATCTTCCCAGTGGGCCATAAATAAATTAGCATAACCAGGGGCGAACTTGGTGCCCATCTCAGTGCCCGTCTCTTGAATGTAAAATGCGTTGTGAAAATAAAAATAATTATTCTTCAAAATAAAAAGAATCATCTCTTCCATAAAGTCTTTCTTTTTTTTCTTCTTCATCTTGCATAAAATATTGGGGAAATATTGTTTCCCCACCAATATCCCCGTGTACGTTAACATCCAATGCTGGGAAGGAACCCTGGAACCGGACCAGAGTGCTGCTAACTGAGCGTGTAGCAGGGAGAGGTGACGGGAGCAGCGGTGCGGGGAAAAGTACCATATAATTTATATGCTTGAATTTTTGGATACCATGTGAGTGCATTTTTAGAAGATTTTAATAAAACTGTATTGAAGAAATTATACTATGATTGCTTCTATTTTCTGAGCACACGGAGCTTGGATATTGAGCGGGAGCCTGGATAAACAAACAGCACGTGGAGAAAGATAACTTGGAGATCGGGAGCTAAATAAAAGCCTACTTGATAAGCTCTAAAGATTTATAACATTGTAAGTGCAATATATGGGGTTAGATTAACTTCTTAAAGTGGGATGATGCACTATGTCTATTTCTTATTGCATGTTTAATACTGCGGAAAACGGAGAAGAGCTTTAGGATCTCAATCCCGGGAGAGGAGGAAAGATAAAAGGTAATTATACCTGATAATGATATTTCCCCAACTTCTCCTTGGCAGCATAGTACACCTGGGTTTTCCTTTGGGTAGTAGACAGGAACAGGAAATTGTTAGAAGACACCCCTCTCTGTATATAAGTCCTCCTCCTTCTTCCCATAGTGTCTTCTCACTTTCTCCAGCTTAAAAATAGGAATCAAGAGAACAGGTAATACAAACCTTAAAAAAATACACGCAAATATATATATCCATATCAGGGGAAGGTATGTACCTATGCTGCCAAGGAGAAGTCGGGGAAATATCATTATCAGGTATAATTACCTTTTCCTCCTCCTCTCCTGGCAGCATAGTACACCTGGGTTCTCCCCAAGCGTAACTCTATAGGGTGGGAAATACAAACCTCTAACCTTCATATTTGTTTAACTTTTTTTTTATTTTTTTATTTCACTGCATTTAAAACCTTCTTTCCAAAATCCAAGTCAGCTGCTGCTGCTGCTATATCGATCTTGTAATGTTTCGTAAAGGTGTGCACAGAGGACCATCCGGCTGCTTTACAAATGTCTTGAATTGATACTGCACTCTTTTGAGCCCATGAAGACGCCATTGCCCTAGTAGAGTGGCCCTTCAAATTTGTTGGTATTTCAAAATTATTAATGATGTAGGCTTGTTGAATACAAGATCTTATCCATCTTGCTAATGTGGATTTCGTGGCTGGATGTCCCTTATTTTTTCCTTCCGGAACAATAAATGATTGTTTGCTGGCTCTGAAATTCTTTGTTCTATCTAAGTATACTGATATGGCCCTGACCAAGTCTAAAGTATGGAATCTCTCTTCCTCTTCGTTTGATGGTGCTTGGAAAAAAGCTGGCAGAATAATATCCTGATTCATATGGAATCTTGTAACGACTTTAGGCAAGAAAGTTGGATTAGTCCTAAGGACCAGCCGATCTGGGAAAAAAATTTATATACGGTTTCTCGGTCCATAATGCTTGAAGTTCCGATACTCTTCTTGCTGATTTAATTGCAATTGAAAATATAACTTTCCACGACAAGAATTTCAACTGACATGATAACAGGGGCTCAAAAGGAAACCTGGTTAAGGCATCGAGTATCAGGTTTAAATCCTAAACCTGAATTGGTTTCTTCACATTAGGCTTTATTCTGAGCAAAGCCTGAAAAAATTGTTTTACATGTCTTTCATTGGCCAGATCCACATCTAAGACTGCACTTAAAGCGTGTTAATCGCCAGACATTTCTCCTGTTTGCAGAAATTCTAAAACCTGGTTGACTGAATGAGACAAAACATCATACTTCCTTTGTTTACACCAGTCCGCATATATTCCCCAAATTCTGTGATAAATCTTAGTTGTTACTGGTTTTCTAGCAAGTGTTTCAATTACCTTGGTTGAAAAACCTCTGGACTGTAGTGAGGAGACTTTAGTAGCCAAGCCGTCAGTTGTAATTTCTCCGGACACGGATGGTTGATCCTGCCCTGTATTAACAAATCTGGTATCTTCTCCAATTTCCACGGACCTTCTACCACCATGTTGACTATCTGGGTGAACCAAGGGTGGTGAGGCCAGTATGGTAGGATTACTATGACTAACCCTTGTGACATCCAGATCTTGTTTAGAATCATCGAAAACGGTGGGAATATGTAGTTTAATCTTCCGTGCCAATGTTGAACTAGTGCGTCTGTTTCTTGCGACTCTGTTTTGCAGAACCTTGAGAAAAAATTATTTACTTTTGCCTTGTTTCTGGTTGCCATAAGGTCCTTCTCTGGCCTTCCCCATTTCTTGACAATCTTGTAGAATATTACCTGGTTTAGCTCCCATTCGCCCGCTAGTACGTGCTTTCTGCTTAAGAAATCTGCTGTAACGTTCTCTGAGCCTTGTATGTAGGATGCCGTAAGGCTTATCAGATGTAACTCTGCCCAGGAGAGAAGCGTCTTTACCTCTTGCATCAGGGTTGGACTTCGTGTGCCTCCTTGGTGATTCAGATAGGCCACTACGGCCTTGTTGTCGGACTGCACGACTACCTCTCTGTTTAGAATGATGTGTTGAAAAGCCAAACAAGCCTGTCTGACCGCTTGTAATTCTCTGACATTGGAATGTTGTAGACTGGTCTGAAGACTCCATGACCCTTGAACCATCTGTTTCCTGCACACTGCTCCCCAACCTAGAGTGCTGGCATCCGTTGTTATCATTATTGGATCTTGAATTCTGAAACGTCTTCCCTTTAACGGATTGTCCTTCCTTGTCCACCAATATAAGTCCTTCCTGACTGTTGGTGGCAGAGATATCCATTGATCTTTTTGATAAGGATTCTTGTTCCATTGCCTTAGGAAACACCACTGTAACTCTCTCATGTGGAACTTCGCCCAGGGAACTGCTTCTATGGCTGCTGCCATAAACCCCAGAGTCCTCATGCAGTCGTCCGCTGTCACCCAAGGCTGCCCTCTGATGTAATTTATATGCTGAACAAGTGCTTGTACCTTGTCCTGTGGAAGAATAATTCTCTCTCTTATGGTGTCCAAATTAAGACCTAGGTACCTTAAAGATTGCGCAGGCTGTAGTTGACTCTTCTGCCAGCTCACAATTCATCCATGCTGTTGTAGCACCTGAAGAACTCTGTCTGTGTGAATCTTGAACTTACCTTCTGAGTTTTTCTGCCACTGAAATGTCGTCCAGATAAGGCCAAACTTGAACGCCCTCTATTCTTAGCTTCGCAATGAGAGGTATCAGAACCTTGGTAAACATTCTTGGGAGCGCCTGAAATTGAAAATGTTGATGAAACACTTCAAAACGTAAGAACCTTTGGTGAGACTGTGAAATTAGAACATGCAGATAGGCATCTCTCAAATCTATGGAAGTAAGAAACACACCCTGATATAAAGCTGGTGCAATAGACCGAATAGATTCCATCTTAAACTTTCTCACATAAAGGAAACGATTTACTCTTCTCAAATCTAAGATGGTCTTGATCCCCCTTGTATTTTTCTTGTCTATAAAAATTCTAGAATAACACCCTAATCCTCTTTGTGATAAGGGAACTTGAGAAATTACCTTTTGTGTTAAAAGACTTTAAATACTGTCTTTCAGTGCCTGTTGCTCCTCCCAGTCTTGTGGAGTTGGTGACCTTGTAAAAAAAAGTCTCTGGGTTGATGGTCTCTGAATTCCAATTGATACCCCTGGATAATGATGTTTAATACCCAGCGGTCTGCTATTGATGAAGTCCACTGGTCCTGGAAATGTAGCAGTCTTCCCCCCACGGCCAGTAACGGGGCTGCTTCTGTACTATTGGCGTCATTGAGTGTTGGAACGAAATCCTCTAGAATCTCTCCCACGAAAGGGCCGAAAATTCTGCCTTGTCATACCTGTCTGGAATCTTCTCATGTAAGATCTGTTGGGTCTATACAATCTGGCTTCTTTAGCCTCTGCTTGTGATGTCTTGAAATTCTTATATGAGAAAGACTTCCTAGAGGTTCTTTCCTGAGGTAGCCAATTTGACTTACCTCCCGATATTTTAGAAATTATGTCGTCCAATTTGGCACCAAAAAGAAATTCTCCTGAAAAAGGCAATGCAATTAATTTAGATTTTGACTGGGTGTCTACTGACCAGGGTTTAAGCCACAAAGCTCTTCTTGTTGCTGTAGTCGTAGCCATCGATCCAGCTGCCAACCTGATAGCATCCATGGAAGCTTCACATATAAATTCTATGCCTAATTGAAGATCTTGCAGAGTCTTTAACAATTCTGACCACTTAACACCATCTAACAAATTCTTTTCCAGTTCTGAACCCCAGACTCTCATGACTCTAGCCGTCACTGCAGTGGATAATCCTTAAGTGGAAAATCCTCTTTAGGCTCCGGAATATGTAACGTTTTCTCAATAAGTTTCAATACATTTTCCACCATCACTGGATTAATGGTATCTCCTTCCTGGGAAGTTATAGATTCTGCCTCAGATAACTGCCTGCAGTATTGCTGCAAAAATATCTGGATCTTCCTCTTTTTAGAACGATGAAAACTTTACTAAAAATTATTTTAATGAAATTGCTGATAGAACTTTGAAGCAATTTAGTAGAGGGTCTAATTAAAGAGATAGAAAAAAACAGAGATATAGTAGGGGGTTTCTCATCTGAACCCTCCTACCAATCTAAAATGGCATATCAATTCAAAATTGGAGAAATTTGAACATAACCTAGCAAATGACAAACAAGAAAAATATATCAGAGATAGAGGGAATCACACTTATAATCGTGTAAGATCCTATAAGAGATTCAAAAAAAGAACAAAATAGAGAACAGGAGAAACGCAAATCTTTTCAGAAAACCCAGAATAAACCGGTGAATGACCCCCAGAAAAAAGATCTTACTGGGAGGAATCCCCCTGGGGAACCCAAGAAAGACATAAGGGAAACAGGGACCATTAAGAAAATAAAAGGCCCCAACCCAACTAAGTCACAAACTAAGGGATTGCCAAGTTCTTCTAAAAATGTACAACTAAATCGTGAACACTCCAGTCAAGAGTCTCATGGAGCTGGTCGCTTAACAAGATCTCCTTTCCCCCTTTCCCCTTGATCAACAAATCAGACCTGAATTATTTAAATCCTCTTCACCAGAACAAGTTCCAGGTTCTAAGTGTTGACTCTCCAAGAAAGACACAGCTGGAGGATCAAGAGGAAATAGAGGGGGAAGAAAGAAAAAAAGAGACACATGAAAGGGACTCCCTAGCACAACATGATAGTATAAAAGGAATATTTAACCTTTCCTCCAAGACCTTAACTGATTCCCAGAGATCTCTTGAGTAAGGGGCTCAAATTTACCCCTTCCTCTATTCCCAATTACTTTGAACTTTATGTTGAACTTAATAAATTTGTTAGGTCTTTATGCCATGAAAAATATTTTAAATCACAGGAAAAGAAAATGATCAACAATGCAGATCTAGATCTTCGTTTACATTTAGATGACCAGGATCATTTAGGCATGGAGATATTACAAGAACTCTTGGAGGAAAATGGTCAAACCTTGAATTCAAGTTATATTTTAGAAATCACTCCCAATGGGGGACACCCAGATATTACAGACGAATAACTTAAGACTAAATTTAAGAGAAAGTCCAGTTTTTACCCTATGCAATATAAAAATGGTATTATCAACTCGTTTTTTTAAACAGACATTACAGGACTTTAAGAAACTCTGTGAAAAGGAAAAGAACGGCTATAAGTCCAATTTAAAACCCCATCAATCAAAAGCATTGAAAGAACTAATTGATGATCATTCCATTACTATAAAAGGGCAGATAAAGGCGGTGGATTGGTGGTTCAGGACACAGATCAGTACCTGGCAGAGGCCAATCGACAACTGTCCGATACTAGATTTTACACACGCCTGACCACCAATCCGACCGCCAAATTCCAACATGAACTCCTGCAGATTCTGAAAGAGGCACAGGCAGATGGTATTATCACCAAAACCGAATTTGATTCTTTCTATTCCAAACACCCTGTAGTCCCCATATACTATCATCTTCCAAAAATTCATAAGTCGCTGACTGATCCGCCCGGCCGACCCATTATTTCTGGTATCAGTTCCCTTACATCTAATTTATCTTTTTATGTAGATTTGTTTTTACAGAGCCTTGCTGCCTCTTAGAGAGCTCACCTCAGGATACCACCCACTTCTTGCAGACCCTTGCTGATGTGGAGTGGAAACCCTCGTATCGCTTTGTGACCTGTGATGTACAGGTGCTATATACTAACATCCCACACGAGGGTGGGATTGAGGCTGTTGCATCACACCTACTATTATGCAGTGAGCTCTCTGAGAGGCACCAGCTTTTCATTTTACAATCCATCCGGTTTATATTAACCCATAATTATTTTCTTTTTGACGGCCATTATTATTTACAGACAATCGGTACCACGACGGGGACCCGGTTCGCGCCCAGCTTCGCCAACCTATACATGGGCGCCTTTGAAGATGCCCATGTGTGGGGGGGCAGAGTGGGCGCGCGCCTGGTCCTCTATCGGCGGTATATAGATTATCTGTTTTTTATTTGGGACGGCATGGCGGAATCGGTCATCGACTTCTTCCACAGTTTAAATAATATTAGTTTCAATTTAACGTTTACATATACTCAAAACCCGCTTACAATTGATTTTTTTGGGATATTACTTTACTTATTCAGGAGGGCAGCATCACCACACATACCTACCATAAACCGGTTGACACCAACAATTTCCTTAGTTTCAGCAGTAACCATCAGAAACAATGGCTAACCAATATCCCAGGGGGACAACTTCCCAAGACATGTCGTAATTGTTCTTCATTAGATAAATTTGAGTCACAAGCTACCACTATGTTACAGTCTTTCAGGGAAAAAGGGTACCCTAAACTTTTACTTAGTAGGGCATTTAAGGATACAGTTTCCCTAGATCGAGATGATTTATTAGATACCGTTGGTTCAAAATAAAATATGAGTTCTAAACAACCAAAGAACAAGAAAGTAACTAATAGTTTTATAGGGAAGAAAAATCTCGCCTTTGTTTCTAAATATAACCAGGCATCTAGGGGTATAACCAACATCATGAAACGCAATTTTGACATTCTAAAATTGGATCCAATATTAAAATCAGTATTACCTGAACGTCCCTTGGTTTTCTTTAAAAGAGCCAAAAATCTAAAGAACTTTTTGGCCCCAAGTTTCTTTGATGGGAGGAAAAAGAATGTTAAGACATCAAACATCCCCCCACTGCCACACCCAAGGATAGTGGAGGTTCCAAGTTTATATTACCTGCCCCCACTAAAGGTTGTTACAAATGTGGGAGGAACAGATGTATAACGTGCAATTTCATAGGGAATAAGGTGACCAAATTCGAATCTTTCAGTACCAAACAATCGTTCACTGTTAACAGTTGCATAAAAGTGGAAGTAGGGAAGAAGCGTCAAACTACCGACCAGTGAGTCTAACATCAGTAGTAGGGAAATTGATGGAAAAACTGTTAAAGGAACAAATTGTACAGTATCTTAAATCCAGTAACTTACAGGATCCCAAGCAGCATGGATTCACTGGGGGAAGATCATGTCAAACAAATCTTATTGAATTTTTTGACTGGGATTGTGATTGTAACTTTTTGATGTTTTGCTGTGAAATAGCTGTGTTTGTTTTTCTCATAGCATCCTCCATTTTGTATTTAGTGTTGCTTAGCTGTGGTAATATGGTTCTCCCATCATGTGCCTCCAGTCCCCCTCCAGTACTCCAATCGTGTGCCTCAAGGCTCCAGCCCCCCTCCCCCAGGTTTTCTTTATTAAGCCCCGCCCCCTGTCAATCATTCATGAAATCTGTAACTCTTCTGCCCACAGTTCCACTGTGACAATAATGGGGAATAACTCCAGGACCAACAAGTTGGCCGTGAGGCCACTGTCAGACCAGGATGGGGGCCAGCGCTCAGCACACCACTGACCCTGAAAAAATGCTCCGAAACCAACAGCATCGGTAAACAGCTGTACCTCCTGATTAGAGGATACCAGAGTCTGACAAATCCGTACACCGTTAAAATCACTGAGGAAGGAGACCCAGACCCCCATATCGACTCGAATATTTTTAGACAACCTACAACGCAAAACTGACAGTGACTTCTGCACCCCTGGCTAGTTCTAGAAATAAATCTTTTATACAACAATTTTATTAAGAAACTTAAAGTCAATAATAATCATTTTATAACCAAGTAGATTTGGACCTTAGTTATTTTCAGTTCACGTTCATTATCAGACACACACAAATAAAGACCAAACCAATTGAAAAGCCACCAGAAGGTGCACGTAAGTTTAGCCAAGCCATTGTTACTGTATTATTACCATACCTAGTAGAGTACACAAGTCATCTGTAGTTACTTACTGATGATCTGGTCCACTTTATCCTCAATAATACTCTAGACATATTAGGGGCAGTCAAGTTAATTGTATACTTTGCATGCAGGGATATATCTTTAAATTGCTTACTGCACACAGATACTGACCAGCTTTACTATCACACTGTTATTTAGACTTGGGATAGGAAA
>WWET01004600.1:0-15590 GCA_011038615.1 Limnodynastes dumerilii | reverse complement strand
ACCATTTTTCAAAAGAAAAGGTGTAATAGAACACGAGGGCATGGATATAAACTGGAGGGCGGTAGATTCAAAGGAAATGTGCGGAAAAATTACTTCACTGAAAGGGTGATAGATAAATGGAATATTCTCCCGTCTGAGGTGGTTGAGGCCAATACAGTGGAACAATTTAAACATGCTTGGGATAAATATAAGGGTATCCTAAATTGTAACCCCAATTGAGGGTAAATAGGGTCTAGGGTCAGTATAGTTTTCAATAAACAAATGGGCAGACTAGATGGGCCATGTGGCTCTTATCTGCCGTCACTTTCTATGTTTCTATGTTTCATCAACTGTAACAGTGAATATGTAATTTATGTACTATTCTGTAAATGTGGACTACAGTATGTTGGACGTACCACTCGTACATTACGAGTCCGATTTTTAGAACACATACGAAATATAGAGAAATCCAACCCCAATCATAGTGTCGCATGCTACTTTGCCTCTCACCATGGGGGCAACACCAAAGACCTATGTATTATAGGCATAGAATCTGTCCCCCCCCCCCATTATCAGAGGAGGAGACAGATACAAAAAAACTTTGCATAAGGGAGGCTTTCTGGATACATACGTTATGCACGTTGTATACCGAGGGTCTCAATGAGAACATCGATATGGACTTTGGTGAATAACCGACATATATACAAGAAGCGGCCTTTACCCCTTCCAACACAACAAGATTGATCTTATTATGGTCATATGTACGATGAAAACCCTAGAGGATTTATTTAGGGTCTGTGTTATATATTGAATGCATCTGACGTCTCTGTAAATCTTAGTACTTAAACTCAGGGTGGTAAAAAAAAGTAGTAGGGAATTATGGACACCTCCTCTGAGATTACACAAGTTATCTATACCATACTTAACTAATAACCGTATAATTATATTTCTTTCATTATTATTATTACTTTTTCTTGATTGGTTGTTTAAATTCTGAATAAAATTTTACTTATTTAAATGCATCTTACCACATTGCCAAAAATAATTATGTCTAATTAATGTTTAACAAATATTTTTATTTAAATTCTAAAATCTTTAATTGTATTTATATGTAAATTGTGACCTCTAATAGTCTAAATTCATATACAGTTAACATACAGTTTAAATATAAAGCTTATCTGTGTATTTGGTTATCCATTTATTTATTTATTTATAAATCATTTGACATTATCTGTGATCAGCAAATTATGTCTCTATTATAAATTTTTGTCTTTATTGAATCATATTTAATCATATCTACCCGAATAATTGGTATGGACATATTTGTATATTTGTTAATATAACTGTATCATTTATATCTGTATATTTATTTATATATGATATAAACTATATATTTTTGAGGAAATTATCCTATTCTGGTTTAATGTATCTACGTGCAAACTAATTTTTATTCACACAGCACTTTATATCTATTGTAAGACTAAGGAGTGTT
The DNA here is from genome assembly GCA_011038615.1 of Limnodynastes dumerilii. Taxonomy (NCBI): domain Eukaryota; kingdom Metazoa; phylum Chordata; class Amphibia; order Anura; family Limnodynastidae; genus Limnodynastes; species Limnodynastes dumerilii. The sequence goes on along the minus strand of WWET01004600.1, from coordinate 14,119 downwards.
GTGTAACACTGACCATGTCATGGGTTAAGTGTTCTATGAATGACGTTCCTTTATCTGTATTATAATGATTTAAATTAAATTAATTTATATAAAAAAAGCAAAGTCCATTATATCCCATTAGACAATAATAACTATGTACTTTTGGATCTATTATTACTATTTGATACGAATGGCTTCTTTTACTTATGTTTCCTCCTCCGTGAAACAAGACATCTTGATAACTCAGGTGATGATTAATTAATTGATTAAGCACCTTTTAAACAGAGGAGGACAGAGCCCTCAACTATTTCTTCTGACGAAATCGGAGGATAGCTATGAAACGCGTTAAGGTGGTCTAACAAGCGTCCCTCCTTTGCTCATAAACCTGATCGAGCCATACAAGCGGGCTATAATCCACAGCCCTCAGCACAGCACTCCATATTCTCTAGATTGAGACCTCATTTACTTCTGGCGCTCTGAGGCTATCAAGAAGCCATAGCGGCTCTGTCCGCCCCACAGTGCCTGTCATCACCACGGCTCATCTATTATTCAGAGGCAGTGAATATCCCTTTTCAACAGCGCTTCTACAGCAGACAGGTACTATATAAAAACAGCATACCAGGCGTTCACACTGCCATAACCTGGACTGCCTACCGGTTTATCAGCGGAACATACAGACGCTTGTCCCCCGGTATAAAGATTGCATTATTAACTTCTGCTGTTGACCAGGTTGAGAGTCATTTTTCCATATCATTGACTGCTGTATGTATCTCCGGGCCGGCAACCTTTTTTTCCACATTGGCCGATTAATACACCTGTGGAATCTTTATCACACTGCTGAGTTCGTTTTATTGGACTGTGTTTGTTTTGGCTAATGTGCATATTTAGGAGGATGCTTAGACTATAGCTAATATGCTTTTATTCTGCTAATCAAGCTTTTCATAATAAACAATTGTTATTTTTATTTATATGAAACCAATCGTTTTTTTAATTCAATTCTAATTACTTCCTAGCTATATTTGCAGTGCTCCTCAAATACATTGTGTTTCTTTTGGATTTATTGGGGCGAGCAGACCCCAATTTTTGATTAGTAGCGCTCACCAATAGCAGGATATTTTTATATTACTTAAGGTAACCCTTTCAGCACCTCTCAATTCACTCTTTTGTGTTTTATTGATAATACTTTGTAGTACTGTTGCTAGAATGGCAGTGACCGCATAGGTTCGGGCATTGCCATTCGAAGTAACAGGTTTGGTCATACAGGGCTCCCGTAGGAGCCCTGTATTACATGTACTGCGCTGTTAAAAGCCCTGCCGCATATACAGCGGCACAGGCTTTTAACAAGAAAAAAAACTTTACAAACATTCCACGGCACCACGGTGAGAGCGTTGCGGCACCCTAGGGAGCCGCGGCACACAGTTTGGGAACCACTGATATATTTAAAAAAAAAAAACGATCAAATCACCACATACATATAGTGTTTATATATAGAGAATCACAGCCCGCAGAAAACCACCTCTAAATAATATATGGGTGGCCCGAACGGTAAGTGTGTATAAATATACACACCACTGTGTTCTAAAAGATGACAGATTCCAATATATAAAAAAGTCACCCAAACTGTTGCACAAGCACCCGTAATAGCAATAATAGTCTTTAGACACAATGGGCTGGATCCAGACCTAATTAAGTGCTTGAACTTAGTTACTCCTGGGCTAAACCATGTTGATTTCAGAGGGAGTCAAATTAATTGTAGTCTTTGCATGCAGGGATATATCTTTGAATTGCTTACTGCACACAGATACTGACCAGATTTACTATCACACTGTTATTTAGACTTGGTATAGAAAATATCACCTCGCAACTCTAATACTGTTTGCAACAAATGAAATATGACTCCCCTGCAATCAACATGATTTAGCCCAGGAGTAACTGAGTTCAAGCACTTAACTAGGTCTGGATCCAGCCCAGTATAGCAGCATGAGTGATTACTGCGCTCCAATACAGATAACAGTCAATCAAACAGCTGATAAAAAATTCACCACATACCGGGTGTCCCCGCAGTAGGAGCTAATAAGTGCAAACGTGAAGTGCAGTTTGGAAGCGGTCAATGATAAAAATCTTTGAGTGATTGGGTGTCTCCTCTGCAATGCGTTTCTTCCCAACTTGGGACATAGTAAATATAAAGAATAATTACATTTGCATATTATTGTGGAAAAAATAGCCACTATTTACAGACTAGTAACAGTAACAAGAAAACAAAAGGCCATGCTTTTATACAAATATATAAAATGTGTGCAAGTGTATAATATATATATACCAAAAGTGACCACTGTGTAACTGCAAGAAACAAAAGACAGGTCCAGCACTTCAGGCAACTATTTATAGACTAGCAATAAGCAATAGACTAATAAGTAAAGACCAATACATTTTATATATTACATATTTTCCAGAATTGTATATTTTTACTAGTATTGCAATTAGGAAATAGAGCACACAAATACATATAGTAAACAAATATACCAATATGTAGGGACAACTTTTTTCCGGTAAACCAGGTTTATATGTATAAACATTAACTAAACCCATCAATTACATATACCATCCAATTCAACTGTCTCATTTAAACCCCTATGGGACAAAAGTATTCCAAGCTAAATAATATATTTACACTACACATACTATTTACATATTTGTGTAATGCAAGCTATACCTGTCAGTATTATAAATTTTACTTAAATGGATCAGTTTAAATCATGGACCTTTTAAATTGAAAAATAAACACAGCATACTAATAAAATGGGTGTCTGTCACTGCTATGAATGACTCTTTTTGGAAAGGGCCGTTTTCTCCCAGCTAGTTGTGAACTGAATGGGAAGTTGATTGCTGTTGCCTCACAGAGAAGCAATCAATCCACGGAAGACAAAAGGCACTGCTGCGAATAATGAGTATGAATTTAACCCCAACCCTTACTCTAATCCTTATCCTAAGCCTCTCCTTCTATTACTCTAAACCTCCCTTTTCAGCGGCCTAACTCTAAAACTCCCTTTCCCAGACTCCCATCTACTTCTAAAAAAAACTATTTTGCAGCGGCGACTCCCACCAAAATAAAACTGAGAAGCATAACATCCTTACAGTTTTCATTTTACTTGAGACAATGAATATTTCATTTCAGTTCTCTCCTACCTTGTTTTATTATAACATTTATTTACCTCTGTGCATGGTATATATCCAAACAGTAGACCATTTTTTTTAATCTTTCCCTGAGGGTTTGAATCCTATTATAGAAAATTTTATTGGAAAAAAAAAACTAGTTATGAGGCAACATGGTGGCTCAGTGATTAGCACTTGTGTCTCACAGTGCTCAGGTCATAAATTCAATTCCTAGATTAATGACCTTTACCCCACTTACGCATGCAAAGTAAAACCTATGGTACAGATTTTAATTCCGTATGATGGGAATTGCGAGGAAAGGGTATGTGTTTCCCCTCTGTCTGCCAAGGTGGGATTGGGGAAGCATTTGAATTGTACAGTGTGGGTTGGATATTATGTAGTTAGAGCAGATCAGCAGTCAGATGGACCGCTGAATTGCTCATGTGACTTAAGGCTGCATTACACACAATCTCTGCATGTGAGAGGGGATCAGGTCCTAAGTCTTATCTGTGTGGAGTCTGTATATCCTCCCTATGTCTGCGTGAGTTTCCTCCGGGTGCTTTAATATTCTTCCACATTCCAAAAACATGCTGGAAGGTGTGTGTGTGTGTATGTATGTGTCAGGGAACTTAGAATGTAGTAGCTCCAATGGGACAAATACTAATGTGAATGTTAGATATTCTCTGAATCTGATGGTGCTATATAAAATATAAAACTAAAATTATACTTTTGTTGGCTACTTCGTACAGATATCAAATAGAAAATCTGTGACTGATATTTCTACTTCAAAGAAAAGGTCATACATTTAAAATGTATTGATGTGTTTCACCAATTAGCGAAAAAAAAAACCTTTCAGAAATATTCTTTACCGTTTAAGTAGAAATTTCTAATGAAACTTGCTAAAATGTCTTTAGCATGAAAAGGTTACCTAACACTCCTAAAGACATCCTAAAGGTCAATATGTTCATAAATGTCCTTTGAAGGTAGTTTAAACAGAAATGAAAAAGCATGAATGACAATACTCTCTTTGTTAAAACAGTCAGCATTTGTGAGTACAACGTTTCCATAATATTAAGAAAAGGTAGAAATTAATTTCTTAGAAATTTTTCCACATCACATTTCTTTTGAAATAGGTTGTTTTCTGTCAAACTTTCAGAAGGGGTTTCAGGGCCACTATAGGGCTTATGCTTTCAAATAAAAAGAATATTGTACCTGTATTTATTGTAAGCTCCTTGTTTTATTTTAATTTAGGATACAAGATTTGTTGTCATTATTATTGGACCAAATCCACATCCCCGCCAGGTTTCCGTATGTGCAGGGGTATTTAAATTTGTACGTAAATTCTATTGTACGGAACTATTTAAAAAAAATTCAAGATTTATAGCATTATAACTCTCCGTTTTATGGTTAAATAAACCTATGATAATACCATATAATATAGCCCTCTGTTTAAAAGAGTATAGGGGTCGGATTTCTAATTAGATGGCGATTAGGAGTTTACTAAAGGGCAAATCGCTGAATAGTTTGATTAGGTTAATTTACCATGGCGAATTTTTCAGAGATGGAAATACAAAGTGCAGGATTTACTAAGCACATATTTGTGTAATTGCCATTCTATCATATTCAAAGCACTAAAAACAAATGCGTCATGTAAGAAAGGCGCACTTGTACAAATCACAGCCAATTATTCCAGAATGGGTCTCTTCCCCTATTAAAGTGACTTCACAATTGCAAGCAGCTGTTTGTTTTTGTAGGAGCATCATGGAGATTAGTGGCTTGTTTATGTCTAGCTCTCTTCATATGGAATTTTTGGCTATTTTTGCAAGCAGACAAAGTAGTGAGGATGAAACTGAACAGCAGCCTCAGGTTACGCACACGCTACGCATAACCCATCAGGTACGTGTGTTCAGCGTGCGTTTGAACCTGGATTCCCTGTCCGACCAGGAGGTAGTGCAAATGTTTAGGCTTAGCTGTGCTAACCTCCTGATTATGTATGAGCAGGTGTGGAGGGATTTGGATCCGCCAACATCACGGTCACATGCAGTTTCTGGGCTGCACAAATTATTGTGTGCCATCCATTTTATGGCCACTGGATCTTCCAGTCTGTGACCGAAGAGTGGTTGGCATTTTACAGGCGACTTTTTCATGTCCCTTTTTTCATGTGTTAAGTGCACTTAAAAAAAATTGCGCAAACATATATCTGCTGCCCCAGCCAGGAATCACAATGACGAGACCTAAGGGAGCCTTCTATATATTTTCTGTATTCCCTAATGGGGATATAGATTGCACTCATATACCATTGAGACCACCTAAACGAAAAGTGCTAATTTGTATGTTAATCGACACCACCTAGGTGTTCCTTTGAGGAAAAAAGTATCTAAAAATATAAATCAATTAATAATCCATAAGGTCGTCAGAACAAAATAATTACAACCAAATGACTGGTATTCTGATATCCTTTGAGTAAACGCAGGAGCACATAACTCACAAGAGGATCTCATTTCTTGCCTGGAATATTTATATTTGTGGAATAAAGTATTTTTTGATTAAAACATGAATACAGAGTAATATATGGGTACCGTGGTACAAAAAGCACACAATGAATACACTCTTGAGGAAAGCCAAGAATTTGTCACACAGTAAGACCAGCGACAAGCCATAAGATGGCAACTCTACAAACACTTTTAACTAAAGGTAGAATGCTTGAGTGAAATGGCCCCATCCCTATATGCTTTGTCAAGGGAATAGTTGTGGTTTTTACTGAGCTTCCTTTAAATAGAAGTATGTATGTCTGTACTGTATTTTATACGGTGCTGCTGACACTTTGTGGCGCCTTATAAACAAACAATAATAATAATAGTAGACCAAAACTAGTTACTAAGGAGACAGAAGTAACCAATAGTAGGTCTCCTATGATTGATTGGCAGCTTTAACATTTATTTATAAGCATCCACATGAGTCAGTTAGATCATCTGACTCATAATCTATTGATGTAAACTAGATTAAAACTATGATCATGGGCTGACCGGCAACTTGTAGCCTGAAGGGCAAATACAAGCAAAAGGTCTTCTCCACATCCACTATGATGACATAAAGAAATTTATGGCACACTATATAACAGAGTGGTATATGGCACACAATATGACAGAGAGGTATAGTACACTCTTTATGACGGAGAGGTGTAAGGCACACAGAGAGGTATTTTACACACTATATGAAATAGAATTATATGGCAAACTATATGAAAGAAAGGGAACACTCACACATACACACACAAAATCATACAAAAAAACAAAAAAAAAAACTCTTGTGGTCCTGTCAGCACTCTGATTGGTGGATATCTTCAGTCATCAATTAATCAGCAGCCTGACAGCTTTTCACTGCTCTCTGATTGGTGGATAGCTTCTTTAGACATCAATCAATCTGCATTCTGACAGCCATTTACTATATGGCTGCCGACTGGAAGGCAAGTAGATAATGCTCCTTCACCCTTGATCCAATTAACCTCCTTTCTCCTCCCCTGATTAATGGATGAAAGTTCTCCAAGATGAACGCTTTAAGTTTACTAGGATTATATTTGTCCATGGAAAAAATGGGGGCTAGAATTTTTCACTTTTTTTTTTATCAGTAGGGGCATTATAGATAGATCTTAAATGCTCAATTAGGCATTGTCTAAATGGACTAATTGTCTCACCTACATACATCTAATCACATTCACAGATTAAGCAATAATATTAAGCATATTTAGAGTTGCAGATAATATACTGTTTAATCTGTGAACTTTGTCAAAGTGATCTGTGATTTCTGTAGTTTTAACAATATACCCACAAGTGCTGCATGCCCTGTAAGAGAAACAGCCCACAGATCAGTACTCGGGTACATTTTGGAAACTGAGGTTGGTATTCTACTATGCGCTCTTGAGGCTTTTAATACAAAGCTGGCTAGTGATGCCTAAAGGTCTCAGATGGGTCCTGCGCATCTGTGTAAATCATAAATTGACAAAGGTGGGTGGTGAATACCCCCCACACTGGGTTCTGGGTGTGGGTCCCCGGTAAAAACGGCCCTATTTCGATAGGGCTGTTTTCTCCCAGCCAGTTCTGGCTGAGATATCGATTGCTTATGCCTCGATGAACATGGTTCTCCGAAAGGCGAGTGTTAAAACTAACCCTAAACCTCCACTTCTATTACCCTAACCCTGCCTTCCCTGCAGCCTTACCTTAACTCTCCCTTCCCCGCAGCCTGACCCTGACCCACCATTCCCCACAGCCTGACCCTAACCTACCATTCCCTGCAGCCTGACCCTAACAGTGTCACCCTGAAGAGGTTACTCACCTTTCCCGTGGTTTGCTAAAGCGTCGGATCCTGTGGCAGCGGTGGCTAAATATGTTACACTGTAGGTACAGGTGAGTATCCTAGAATTAATGTGGTGTTCTAGATCTTAACTCAATGTTGTTGTTTCTAGGAATGTGTCTTCTGAGAAAGTCATTAACAGAGGGATATTTGTATATGGGCCTTATAGTCAGTCTTTTTGGTAGAGTTCTTCTCTGGGTTCAGTCAGTGTTAGTATAGTGAGTCTGAGTTCCCTCAACAATTTTAGTAGACTGTGGTGCTTCCGTTAGACAGTAGAGTAGTGTATTGAAGAGAGAAGAGATATAACACAAGCAGCTAATGTAGCCATTTTCACAATAGAATTTGGCACACATTTTCCACAGGACACACTCCGGGAAGGATTCAAATGCTGAAGGAAGGAAGAAATGAAGATAATGAAGGAAAGTGAAATTCAGCAAAGAGGATCGTATACAGCTGGGGCTATGAACAGGAAGAGGCGAACAGCTGGAGCCCCGGACCCACTGTGATTGCCGAAGGCGGGAACACACAGTGGACCTGAGGAAGGAGAAGCCACACGCAGCAGAAAAGAAGCAGCCACCACATTGGAGTCACAACACCTGCTGAAGCACGAGAAAAAAGGCAAGAGACACCGCCAGCCAAATCAGGACTCGGACGGAGGAGGAAGCTTGGCCGGACACCGGGAGACGCGGTGTGGCATCCAAACCACAGAGTGTGGTGAAATGCAAGTTGAACATCCACTAAACGTGAGTGCAATATTTACCTTACTCCAAATTGTATTGTTAAAATTACTACACTAGTTGTTTGTAGTATATCTCTCATTCATTCTACCTCACCATTCTACTATCTATCAGAAGCAACCCAGTCCAAAAAAATTCGGGGGAACTCGGACTCACTATACTAACATTGGGGCAGATCCTCACCTCCGTCTGACAGGGGAATTACGTAAGCTGCTTGTCTAGTAACATGTGTGCATGCACACAAACATGTTACGTTAGTGCACCGGCAATCATACGTAACAAAGTTACGATCGTGTTACAAAAATGGGCTGACCCCTAATGTACACATGTCATATCTCTGACGCAGAGGCGGAGGTAGACATTTAAATTAGGGATCGGGGCAGGGGGAAGACCTAATCGTAATATTTAATGTAGGAAGCTGGACACGTAAGTGCAGGGGGTGCGCACTTTTTGCCTAACCTCTGAAGAATTTATACCATCAAAGGTATCCTAGTAATGGTCTCTGTTAGATATATTAAGTAAAATCTCTGTCTAAAAGGAGGAAATTATTTGCACCCCAATACTGCTGGTGTGGATTTGCAATGTTTTTGTGAAGTTGCTTCTTAATATCTGTATCAGTCCTATTATATGGTACAGTACAAAATAAAGGTTTTGTGGTATTTCTGGCTAGCATTACCTGAAGGAAACAATTTTGTCAGCTTGTCAGTGAGAGTTACCCATTCACTGTCAGCAGTCCATTGCCACAGTCTAATGGACAAAGCTTCAAAGCAAAGAATAATTGTGTGTGATAATGTATCACTAGGAAATGTGTGACTGTTAACTATCTTGGTACATGCTATACGCATATGAATAGCCATCTACTGAATGACATTGTACAGACATTTGGCTGGTGACTTATCGCATATTTGCGCAAATATGTGTAACAAACCTTTTTGTTTTATATTTTACAGATAGAACAGTATAGTCTGTTACTGGTTTATGGCAGTGTGCTGTGGCTATTTTTTCCTTTATTTCTGTGGCTAGCAGATTAACCCCTGCCTTTCATGCACCTGTTTACATTTACCTATAAATTGATTGAGCAACTTCCATTCTGTGTTTGTACTGTTTGCAGCAGTTGAGAGGGGTAGTTGTTCCACAGCAGCCATTTTGGAGACTTTAAGGGGTGTCTCCTGAAGTAAGTTTGGCTCTCAATTTAAAAACATATATATGTGACCCAACATTGGAACTCTGATTGTTAGAGTTAGGACCACCATATACAGAAAGGCATTGATGTGACTGGTGGCTTATCGCATATTTTTATTATCATTTATGTATAAGGCGCCACAAGGTGTCTGCAGCGCCGTACAAAATACAATAAAATACAGTACAGACATACAGGGTAGGGATGGACAGCATAGTATATATTAAATACAATGGGGTAGATCCAGAACTTCGTTTGCCGTACGTTTATTCGCGTAGCGTATTTTCGTGCGCATAAATTTGTTACACTCCCCTTGGCACACCCCTTGAATGTACGTATTTTGTCAAGATACGCTTTCCAAACCCTACCTTAACTTTTGCCAACGTAACCGCAGTCATACTCAGACGTACATATGAGCTAGACGAATTTACGCAGCTAAGCACGCCCATACTGTACACTTTAAATACTACCCCCCGCCTACTTCACATACTTCAGACGTATTTTGGACACACGTAAAATTGGCACGCCCACACGTAAGTATTTACGTGACACATACGTGAATGGCCCATACGTTCACAATTACGCTACGTTACGGAGCGTATTTTCTATGGTGCGCATGCGCAGTACTTACCAAAGGGCGATTTTACATGTCCGCCACGCGTAAATTCGCTCCGAAGCGTTGTTCTGGATCAGGCCCAATAGGACTATAAAAATAGCACAGAAAAACAATAAAGTGAAGCAAGGACAGAACTCAAGAGAAAATGAGAGGTGTCAAGCTTGGAAGATCAGTTAGCAGAGGATAGAGCGCAGTGAGAGGTTGAGAGGGAGCCACCAGGTGGGGATTGGTTAAAGGGTAGCAGAGGGGGACAAGAGGGTACAAAGTGAGGAGGGAGTGGTGGAGGAACGAACAACACTAGGATGGAGGGCCCTGCTCACGCGAGCTAACACACTATGTGGGAGGGAAGAACTTACAGAAGACATAAAGAGAGGGAAGGAAGTGGACTGCTGGTGTGAGCGGAGGAGAGTGGGAAGGAAGAGAAGGGATAGATGAAGGATGCAGTGTGGAAGTTAAGTGGAGGAGGGGTAGGCTAGCCTGAACAGGTGCGTATTGAGTAAATGCTTGAAGACCTGCAATGTGGGGGAGAGTCTGACTGAAGAAGGAAGGTCATTCCAGTGCAGAGGTGCAGCACGGGAGAAGTCCTGGATACGGGCACAAGATGTGATGATCAGTAAAGAGGTCAGACAGCACTGGTTAGCAGAACCGAGAGGGTTGGAGGGGGTGTGCATGTTGATGAGGGAAGAGAGGTAGGGAGCAGTGGATGAGAAGATGGCCTTAAAGGTGAGGGTAAGGAGTTTAAAGAGAAGTCTGAAGCGAACAGGAAGCCAGTGGAGGGTTTGACATAAAGGAGAGGCCGAGGTAGAGCGGCGTGAAATGAAGATGAGCCTGGAAGCAGCATTGAGTATAGATTGAAGGGTGGCAAAACTGGTGAGTGGGAGAGGTTATGAGGAGGAGGTTACAGTAGTCGAGGCGTGATATGACTAAAGAGTGTATAAGGGTTTTAGTAGCTTCCTTGGTGAGGAAGGGATGGATGTGTGCAATGTTGCGTAGGTGGAAACAACAAGAATGAGAGAGGGCACGGATGTGTGGTATAAAGGAAAGTGAGGAGTCAAGGATGACACCTAGGCAGCGAACTTGAGGGGATGAGGAGACAGAGGTATCACCAACGGTTATCGTGATGGAGGGCGGGGAGGAATTCCTAGGGGGAGGAAATACAATAATTTCCGTTTTGTCCATATTCAGCTTGAGGAAGCGTCTGGCCATCCATGTGGAGGCACTTGGAAATCTTAGACAAAATAGAGGGGTTGAGGTCAGGGGAGGAGAGGTAGATTTGGGTGTCATCAGAATAGAGGTGGTAGTTGAAACCAAAGGTGCTGATGAGGTTACACAATGAGGAGGTGTAGAGGGAGAAAAGGAGCGGGCCAAGGACAGAGCCCTGGGGGACACAAACTGGGAGCGGAGAGGGATGGGAAGACCAGCTAGGGGTGGAAACAGAGAAGGTGCGGTCAGAGAAATAGGAGGAGAACCAGGAGAGAGCAGTGTCAGTGAGACCAAAAGAGCAGAGGGTTTGAAGAAGAAGAGGATGGTCAACGGTGTCAAAAGCAGCTGACAGATCAAGAAGGATGAGGATGGAGTAGTGGTCCTTGGATTTGGCAGATAATAGATCATTGGTTACTTTGGTAAGGGCAGTCTCAGTCGAATTATTGGGCCGGAAACCAGATTGGAGGGGGTCCAGGAGAGAGTTCTCAGTAAGGTAGCTGATGAGACGTTGGTAGACTTAGCGATCAAGGAGTTTTGAAGCAAAGGGGAGAAGTGATATAGGCCGGTAGCTGGAGGGGGATGTAGGGTCCAGATTATGTTTTTGGAGAATGGGAGAGACAAGAGCATGCTTAAAAGAGTAAGGAAAGATACCAGATGAGAGGGAAAGTTTGAAAAGGTGGGATAGATGGGAGCAGGCAGTGGGAGAGAGGTGTTAGAGAAGGTGTGAGGGAATAGGGTCCACAGGGCAGATTGAGGGTGGTGAGAATATTAATAGGGAGTGAATTTCATCACTTGTCTTAGGATGGAAAGAAGAAAACTCATGATGATTGCATAGAAGGGGTGGTGGAGAATTGAGGAGAGATGGGGGAAACAGAGTGGATAGAAATAATTTTGGATGAGAAGTAGGAGGCAAAGTTGGAAGCAGAGATAGAGGGTTGGATGGAAGGCCGTGGGAGGGGAGAGGAGAGTGTTAAAGGTGGCGAAGATGCAACAGGGGTTGGATGCTTGGGAGATGATGAGAGATTTGAAGAAAATTTGCTTGGCTTGGGCAAGGGCAGAGCAGTAAGAGGAAAGGATGAATTTAAAATGGCGTTCAGCGGTGCAGGAGCATTGTTTTAGGAAGCGCGTGATCTGAGGGTGCCATGGCTGGGGGTTGGAGTGGCGAAGGGAGATGGAGGAAGGGGGGCAGGCAGAGTCAAGAGCAGAGGAGAAGGTGGTATTGTAGAGGGAGCCAGCTTGGTTGGGGCAGAAGAGAGAGGTAATGGGGGAGAGGAGGTGGTCAAGGGAGGAGGAAAAGGCAGGGATGTCGAGGGTGCGGATATTCTGTCTGATGAGAATGCGTTTGGGTTTGGGGGGGAGTGGAGGCAGGAGAGGAGAGGGAGAAGGAGAGGAGGTGGTGGTCAGAGAGAGGAAAAGGAAAGATGGAGAAGTCAGTCAGAGTGCAGCGGTGTGTGAAGACTAGGTCAAGGGAATGGCCCTGTTTGTGGGTAGGGGAGGTGATCTCTTGAGTCAGGTCAAAGGATGAGGAAATAGATAGCAGTTTAGAGGTCCTGGAGTGGGAGGGGTTATCAACGGGGATGTTGAAGTCACCCAAGATAATACAAGGGAGGTCAGAGGAGAAATAGTGGGTGAGCCAGGCAACAAAGTTCTCAAAGACCTGTGAACAAGGGCCTGGGGGCCAGTAAATTACAGCAACACACAAGTCTAGGGGGCGCAAAAAGGCAGATAGAGTGGACCTCAAAGGAAGAGAAGATGATTGAGGGCTCAGGAGGGATAGTGCGGAAAGTGCATGAGGGAGAGAGGAGCAGGCCGGCACCGCCACCATGGTGGTCGTCGGCTCTGGAAGAGTGGGAAAAGGAGAGACCTGCATAGGCCAGAGCAGAAGGTGGGGTGGTGTCAGTGGGGGAGAGCCATGTTTCAGTAAGGGCTAGGAGGTTAAAGGAGTTAGAAATGAACAGATCATGTATGGCTGGGAGCTTGTTACAGATGGATCTTGCATTCCAGAGAGCGCAGGAGAAGGGGAGGGTGGGGAGAGTGGAAATGTGGATGAGGCTGGCAGGGTTGGATGAGCGTGGAGGGAGAAGAGGATTGGGATGAGGGTGAGGGCGAGGGGTTATGATGGGAATGCGACAGGGAGATGGTGAGGGAGTGATAAAGGGTTAAGAATATGTGAGCTGCAAGTCATGATGTGGGGGGATGAGTGAGGATGTCAAACAAAGAGGTCAAGGTGATAGATGTGGAGGGCACCTGGGTAGTGAGATATGGTGATGTCAGTCAGAGTATAAATACAATAGGAGTGGTAGGTAAATTAATATAAAAAAACTGGAATAATACAGTAATAACAATGATAAAATAATAATGAAAAGTAGAAAAGTCTGGATGTAAATATGCAGTTACAACACTGACTAAGATATGAATAAGAAAAATAGATAAGTTAAAGTAATATGAATAAACTAGTAATTATATAATAATAATAATAAAAAATATTATTATTAGTCCCGAGAGCTGTTTTGGTGTACAGCAGTACACCATCGTCAGGGGAGTCCAACTGCGAATAAGCTGCCTATTCACTTTTTTGTGTGCTTCCAAAACAGCTGTCGGGGACCTTCCTTGGAGACTTATTAGCTATCTTCTTGTGGTAATTGATACTGTGATTTATCCTTATGGACATTATTATGGGATCACTTACGCTGACCCACATTGTTTATATTGAAATAGAATAATTATCTACTGTTTTCCTGCAATGATTTTTTTTTTAAGCACCATTGACTCCTTCTCTTCTACATTTTTATCAATCTGGAGTGTGGATGTTTACAATCACACAAAGTTTATTATTCTTGATCGATGTGTATATATATATATGTATATATACATATACACATACATATATATACATAAATA
>WWET01004599.1:107335-121425 GCA_011038615.1 Limnodynastes dumerilii | reverse complement strand
CGACTGCTGCGACCCCTGTAGCTACGCCACTGCATTAGTGTGTTACAGGCTCTACATGAGTGCTCAATACTGTTCAGTGTCCTGTGCACACAGAAAACGTTCTGTCCAGAGAAGAGATACTGAATGATGTCTGGGACCAGCAGCTGCCAGGGAGTGTTGGTCTTAAGAAGATATATTGACAGCTTTAATTGGTGGCTCTAGGTGAGTTATCTCTCATTGGGACTATTATTTAGTTAGGACCAGCAGAAAAGCCTTGAAAGGGGCAGATGGCTTATAATAATGTTGGCAGCTGTATGTCACTAATATTTTTTCATTACAATAGAATAACAGGTTAGCTACTGGTTAATGAGTAGTGTACTGGGGCATATATATTTTTAATGATTTGAAAGCAATGTGTTCCTAGAAGGACCAAATTATCCAACCATCATTACCACTCCCTTTGATGGCAATTCTGACAGTAGGAGCTTATCATAAGCTTTCTGACTTAATGCATACTGATTTCTGTACACTTAAGAGTAAAGGTCTATGGGCCTGATCCAGAGCTACGAAATTGCCCGATTTCGAGCGAGCGTACGACCGTTTTTTGCGTATTTCCGTACGAAAATTCGCACTGCGCATGCCCAGTATGACAGCTTCCTGTCGGCTGGACGACATGAGCGTATAGCGGTCGTATTGTGTGCGAATTGTTCGCTCGAGGGGCGTGCGTTCAGTACAACGGTCGCCTGGGCGCTCGTTTTACTACACGGAGGCGGGGATAGCCATTTAAATTGTACAGTATGGGCGTGCTAAGCCCGTACGCTCAGCGTATTATGTGTGAAAATTCATACGGCCGACGGTAGTACCTAGTGTAGGGTATAGCCGCCGTAAGCAGGTACTTTACAATGGGAGTGTTAGGGGCGTGTATGTTTATACGCACGGACGAACGTACGCATTCGCCCGTCGTGCGAAAATTTCGTAGCTCTGGATCAGGATCCGGATCAGGTGGAGACCAGAGGTATGCAGGTAACCACAGATGTGGAACAGATAACATACAAGGACCTCCGACAGGAACCTGACCAACTGGTAGATGACACACACAGAAGGACAACAGGTGCCAGGAGGGAGTAGGAGCAGGATAAGCTGGAGATGAAATGCAGCACACTGCTAACAGGCGAGTGGAGTCTGATGGGCTTACTCACACTCAAACTCACACTGGCAGATGGAACTCAGTGGTAATAATAAATACCAGAGATAGACTCACAGGCTACAGACACAAGGAGAGATGGTAACACCAAGTGTACATACACTACAACAGATGGAGCCCAGCAACCTGACTCCACACACTGAGAGATGGGAAACACAGCGTGCACTCACACACAGGAGAGGAGCAGATAGTATGGACTGTGTGAAATGGTAAACACATGCACCATTGAGAAAAGGGGAAAGAGCAGTACCGGCCCAAGACCTAAGCTGCCAGCATGAGTAGCAAGCTACTCACGCCGCATGCTACACGCAGACAATGGGGCAGACAACAAAGACAGAGAGGGCAAGGGTAACATCAGGAATAGTAAAGGGACAAGATACACAACACAATCCAAGGCAGGAGCACAAGGAGAACGCAATCAAAACAGCAGGAAACCAGAAGCTATAGCCAAAAATGAGGCTTCCCAGGATCAGGCTATTTGAAGTCCACTCCTGCAACCACCAGCAGAGATCAGGCACATCTCTAACTGATAATCCAGCAGCTGAGGGAAACCAGGCACATAGAACCCAGACATGGAAAATTCACACAACCCTTTGTTTACCTCTGCAGCGTGTAACAGTCTATTGCACATTCCACATGTGAGCACAACCCAGTCTTTCCATAGGGAAGTAATATTAAGTTATTTTCACCAGGCATAACATAGGTGAAAGAATCTCCAATACAGAGGTATTTATTAATACAAGGTGTAAGTTTAACCTTTAGAAAACCTGCAAAAAACAATATCTCCACTCAAGTGCCCTTTAAAAAGCGCTATATACGGAAGGGGCCTCTGCCTATATGCTCCTAAGGTTTAGTACAAGAGAAACTAAATTCCGTGCAGCGCTGACATACATTTACAATTAATAGAACACACAGCTTATAACTAATAAAAAAAAAAGAGAATTTATTCATAAAAAAGCATTGAAAACACATTTAGTTGTGATGTTGCAAATTTCACTAAGGTGGATATCAGTGTTAGAAATGATTGTCCCTTAGAGACTATATTTGAGGTGATTTCCAGGAGCTGTGAATATTGGTCCGTTTTTTAGGAATTTTTTCTCCACAATTTGTTGTATATGGAGCAATGATATATACAAGACTTAGTCCCAATAATGCTTTGAATTAATACAGTAATGTTTTGGTTGTGTATAAGGCCGGCCTTTCAAGCTTACCGCTGAAGTTTTCAGAAGCGCTGGACACCTGTAGTAGACTGACAAAGGGAAATGGCTTTCGAGGCTCTATATGCAGAACTCGCGGATGACTGTGAAGGCACCCGTCCGTGCTGCAGTTTGGCCGAAGGCTGGCGTTCCCGTAATCTGGTCGATTCTCAAGGCAATAGGTGGGTCCTTGCTATTTTTGCTTCTGCAGCGATGTTATTGACTTTTAAATTGTGCAAGTCCGATGAAATCGATGTTTGATAAGTGTGGTATTAATCAGCTCAAACTGGAAAAATATTGGTTTAAAATCCTTGACGCGTTTCACGGCTACGGTGGGCCGTTTCCTCAGAAGGTAGTGACATGAGAGGGGGAGGAAAGCATTTTTATACAGGTGTAATCCCAATCACTCCCTGTCACCTGTTTAAAGCAACATGTTTAACATGATAGAAGACAATATGAACAATAAGCTGTGTGGTCTTAAAATTAAACATTAAACAAGTACATAAAAAGACATATAAAATATAAACACTAAATAACTAAATCTGAGCAATAATTTGAATAGAGACAATTATTAGTTATCTATATCGGAGGCCCTGTTTAGGAATTGTCTTAATGTTCTTAAAAAGACATAACCCTGCAATCAGACAAAACAGAGCTTTGCTATATATAAGTATTTAGTATAACTAATTATGCATACAATTGCTCAGAGGGTCCCAGTGAATATAAAAATGATTTTATAAATACTTTTAAAAATCAGTGTCACTTATTTTGCATAATAGCAAAAGTAACATATTATAGATGTTTTGCTTAATAGCAGAAATAACATGTTATAGGAGTTTTGCATGATAAAAACAAGTATAAAACAAAATCTCAAGTTTAATCACGAATTGTAACATAATAATACTCATACTAGCAATATTGGTATGAATTCAATATGATAGAGTAAGAGTAGAACAAAAGTAGAACAAAGTATCAACTCCAAATATATACAATATTCATTTATCATAATTGTTTACATAAAAAGTAACAATTTTTTACATTTAAATATCCAAATATTGACATATCTGAGTCTAAAACATAGATGCAAATAATCATAGTTATCAGTATTATTACCAGTATCATTTATCCCTCCTCTATAGGGGAGAGAGGAGAGAGAAAATTTGAAGAATCTCCTCACAAAAATTTGTATAACTAATTCTAGCCAGTCATAGATTCATAAATGACTAAATCAAAGAAACTGATAAACATTGAAAAAATATATATATATATGGAGAGAGTTTAGTCCCCAAAATCGAGATCTATAACCTCATTGAGGCCTTCTGGATACAAGGTGTTCAAAGTATGTATCCAGAAGGCCTCACGTTTACACAGGAGTTTATATCTATCCCCGCCTCGTTTGGTAGCAGGGATGGTTTCCAGACCAAGGACACTCAAACCATCCGCAGAGCCTCCGTTATACTTCAAAAAATGGGTTGAAACGTGGTGTTTCAAATTTTTGTTTATAATGTTCCTGCGGTGCTCCAAGAATCTATTTTTCAGCATCCTTATTGTGCGGCCTACATACTGCAGGCCGCATGGGCAGGATAAAAGATATATCACGTATGAGCTTGTGCAGTTGGTGAAGCCCTTGATCTTGAATGTACATTTTGTTGAATAGGACTGGAAGGATCTAGCTCTATGCAGAATATGAGAGCAGGTTAAACAACGTTTGCTGCCACACCTAAAGCATCCTGTCTGTGGAACCCCCAAAAGGGTATTAGGTTGTGATTTTGAAATTACACCTTTAGTCTTAAAAAAAACTAGGGGCCAAAAGATTTTTCAAATGATCCGCTTTCCTAAAAATTACTTTAGGCATTTTGGGTATGCTAGTTCTCAGAATAGGATCATATCCCAAAATGTGATAATTTTTCTTTATTGTTTTGGTAATTTGATCCGCTGCATTATTAAACTTCGATACGAAGATAAGGTTCCTATCCTCAAATTGATTTTTTGTACCCCTATTATCACTTGTATATTTTTTTGAAGTATTGTTAAGGAGATCTTCCCTTTTCAATGTGAGAGTATCTGTGAGGGCCTGTTCTAATAATGGGTCAATGTGAGAGTATCTGTGAGGGCCTGTTCTAATAATGGGGCTGGGTAGTCTCGCTCTTTGAAGGCCTGAGATAACGATTCAGCTTGTGGAAGAAAACTCTCCAAAGTGGAACAATTACGTCTAAGACGTCTATATTGTCCCTTTGGAATGTTTTCAATCCATTGTTTCTTATGATTAGATGAGAAACCAATATAGTTGTTTACATCAACTGGTTTCATAAAAGTGGATGTGGTAATTTTACCATGTGTAACTTTCAGGGAAATATCGAGGAAAGCCATCTCTGTGGGGTGATTGTTATGTGTGAATGTTAAATTATATGTATTTGAATTCAGACTGTCTACAAATTGATTTATGGATTCCACCGGACCGTCCCAAATAAAAAACAAATCATCTATGTAGCGCTTATAGAGAACCAGGCTTGCGCCCACCCTACTCCCCCACACATGGGTATCCTCCTATGTATAGGTTCGCAAAGCTGGGCGCAAACCTGGTTCCCATGGC
Source organism: Limnodynastes dumerilii (assembly GCA_011038615.1). NCBI lineage: Eukaryota > Metazoa > Chordata > Amphibia > Anura > Limnodynastidae > Limnodynastes > Limnodynastes dumerilii. Next base: position 116,453 of record WWET01004599.1, on the reverse strand, counting down.
TGTACCGAGAATTTGTAAATAATATACATTTGAAAAAAGAAAAAAGTTGTGTGATAATATGAACGAAATTAAATTTAAAATAAATTGCTGGTGTGTCGGAGGGAGCCCACTGTCCTTCTGTAGACGTCCGGCCACTATCTCCACGCCCCTCTAATGAGGGATGTGGGTATAGAGGGCCTGAACGTCACAGGTCAAAAATTGGTAAGATGGTTTCCACTCTATTTCCTCTAGACATCTGAGGAAATCAGTGGTATATTTCAAGTGGGCTCTCTGCGACACAACCAGCGGCTGTAAAAAATGATCAACATAAAAAGATAAATTGGATCAATACCTGAAATGATGGGACGGCCCGGTGGATTGATGGTAGATTTATGTATTTTAGGAAGATGATAATATGTGGGTGTGATAGGAAATTGTTGAAATTAAAAATCAAATTCTGTTTTTGTAATGATCCCCACAGAGATGGCTCTGTCGAGAATTCCCCTGAGTTCACGTTGAAAGAGATCAGTTGGATTCTCTTTTAGTATTTTATAAAATTTAGAGTCAGATAATTGTCTGTTAGCCTCACTGATGTAATCAGAGGTATTTTGTACAACCACCCCACCTCCCTTATCGGCCTCTTTCACAATAATGGAGGGGTCTGTCATTAATTCCTTAATGGCTTTTCTCTCTACATTAGATAAATTATCCATATATTTAAAATTTTGAGAAGTCTTAGTACAGATTTTTCTAAAATCATCTATTGTAGTTTTGTAAAAAGTGTCTATAGGTCCACTTTTGTGCTGTAGGGGATAAAAAGATGACTTTTTTTTTTAATTTAGAATTAGTATCCCCATCATCAATAGGACCCTCCAACTTGTCCTCCACTAGACATACACCATTGGTCTTATCTGGGATGATGGCATTTTGTTCCCACAATTCTTGTAATATAGTCAGACCTTCCTTAATACTGTTTTTAAGTTGAATAACTTCAGTGTCAGATATCTGGCGTTTTTTTAAATGGAAAAATCTGTGTCTACTCAGAGCTCTAATAAACTTATTGAGCTCTAAGAATAGTTCAAAGAAATTCGGTTTAGATGCTGGGGCAAATTTTAGGCCCCTCCCCAGAAGTGACAACTGTGCTTCAGTTAAGTGTTTGGAGGACAAATTGAAGACCCCCATACACAATGGGTTGATAATCCCTATTGTTTCCTTATGTGTTTGTTTCTGTTTGGACCTAGCTCCTCCTCTAATTCCTCTGGGTCGCTTTCCCTCCTTCTCTTTGGTGTTTCCATCATAAATGGTTGGTATCAATTGTTTCTCTTTAGAAAACCTGTAAAAAATGTGGTATGATGGATAGGAATGTTAACAGTACATATAGGAAGTATCATGCATTAGTAGATGAAACTGTAGGGTGTATACAAACAACAAAAACAAACTACCTCAGCTAAGATTAAAACGTGCCCATTTAGGCAAAGTTTGGTACTGACTGGAATGCAGCCTTCTTCTATACTGGGATTTGATGAGGGTTGTGCAGTAACTCATAAGTCTAAGGAGTATTAAACTGTAATAGAAAATTTTAAATAAGGAACATGGTCTGATTTGGTTTACTTTGAAGCTTGATACAAATTATGGAAGAGATAGAAAAGGTTAAGAATTATAGATGAGAATACCATTCTGGACCGGATCCAGAGTAAGTCAGGCCAATTACACATGCAAACACAGGCTGCGCTTCTAATTCAATATATGAAATCTGTACAAGTGTATATATAAAAACAGAGAGGTGCAGCCAAGGACTAAAATGACCACTGTGCAACAAGGAACAAAAGAGAGGTCCGGCGCTCCAAACAAACATTATATAACACTGTGTGTCAGCACAGACATAAAAATGAGCTTTACTTCACAATATAGCTATATTGGGATAAGCTCACCTGCCCAGGTGAGTCCCTATCCATCTGCTATATGTGTACTCAGGTGGTCTGTATTAAGAAACCCCTGCTAGTTGAGCAGTGTGCAGGGGCCATTTTGTGGGAAGGGTCAGGCTCACAAAGTGAAACTAGCAACAGTAACATAAAAACACTGGGCAGGTGAGCTTAACCCAATATAACTATATTGTGAACATAACCTCCTTTTTACATCTGTGCTGACATACAGTATATAATGTTTGTTTGGAGCACCGCACCTCACTTTCGTTCCTTGCAATTACACATGCAAGGTGCACAAGTGGCCTGATGTGAGTGGAGTGTACATGCTAAGCTAGTATTACCAAGAAGAAATGGGATGTGCTTCCCCTCCGCCCACTAAAGTGGGCGGGGAGAAGCATGGTAATTGTGCAGTGTGGGAGGGATATTCCACTCTCATGCAGATCAGCGGCTGTACAGACAGCTGATCCGCATGCTTTAGTTAAGGCAGGCTTACGGCAGACTCCCGCACATACAGAAAGCATGCGAGGGGTCTGAATCCGGTCCTCTAGTTTTCATAGGCCAGATCCACAATTATGATTGAATTACGTATGATACCTTTGCATCGAATTCTAACATACATAACTGCTGATCCTATATTGTATATGCAAGAGGGGAGTGCACACCCCCTGCACATCCAGTCCTTCCGCGTACAGATCCCTACCATGTGCCTGCATGTGAAAGGGTTTTGTATGGAATGCAAGATCATACGTAAGGACTTAACCAAGCCATTACTGTATGAATCGCATGTGTCTCTCCGCTCCACTGCCACAGTTCACCATCTGCATCAGAACACAACATCGATCGTACGGCAGTTTGATGAATAACTATGTATTTAGCGCATACACAGTAGGAGCTCACAGCTGACTTACACATGCAATGTGCGTAAATTCTTATGTCTGGATCTGGTCCCATATGTGTAATCTGTGATATGTTCACTTGCGCTACACTTACCTTCTTGCTAGACTGGTGCTCAACATTGCTGAATCAATGGACGGAGGATCTACACTTATCAGTGAGTACTTTATACCACTTTCCACCAAGACATTGACCTGGGAATAACCCAAGATGTGTGTCGTTGTGAAAGGGTGAACCTGCATGGTAAACCCTGGTCGCTTACAGGGCTAGTCCCAGGTTGGACCCAGATACGCAGCAGTGTCAAAGGTTTTTCCTGGTTATTCAACGCAGGTTCTATTAAAAGTACATAAATTGGGGGATGGGAATTGCGCTCTGCCTGTGCACACGGGTATAGCGTGAAAGGTGACAAAGCTCTGCTGTGAACAGATTCAACACGTGTAGAAACTGTGTTCATCATCCTCTGTTGTACCTGGGATTTTGGTGTGATAGGGGTATTACTCAACGTCACATATTTAACTGTTGGTAAACACTAAGGCTGTCATAACAATATTATCAACCTTAGTGTTGTCAAGTACAAAACACTGTCAACATTACATTTGTTGACATTCCTACCTTGTAAACCTAATGTCAACTGTATGAATATCGATTCTGTATACCACATTACTGTGGTCTAATATACTCTATGCTGATGTATACATTGTATTGACTTAACAGCAGGGCTCAAAGTGAGGAAGTATACAGGGGTATGTCATACCATCACTTCTCCCACTGATTTAATTGAAAAGCTAGAAATCTCTATTCACTTCTATTATTTCTATGTTTTCATACCACCACCACTAAATATCCACTTTAACCACTGCTTAATAGTACAAAAATGTCAGGCTATTCTGGATGAAATTATATTTCTATATCAGTTTCCTGGAAATTCCACCACCATCTTAGCAACTTATGATATATTTCATTATAATAGATTTATAAATGTTACTTCTACTGCTTTTACATCACCGCCCTGCAATAACCCAGGAATTTCCACATGGGTTATTGCAGGGTGATTAGTGGTAATAAAAAAAATCCCTATAAAACACTGCAGGGCAGACCCAGGAAATTCCTGATCCCAGGTCTGCCCTGAGTGTGAAGAGCTGCCCACGCCTTCGGGAGAGAGGTTTGTTTACTGTTGCCATACAAAAAAAAAATTTAAAAAAAAAAAAACCCTTTCACTTTTCCTAGTACTTAGACCCAAGACGAGAACCCCAGTACTTTTCACATCACCGCCAAACCCGGGTTTTTGGAGCCATAACCCGGGTCTAAGTCCAACAACCTGGGTTTTTTAGTGGTGATGTAAAAGGATTATTAATCTGTTATGCAGTAAGCAACACACCTGTGCTCCAGAAGGCATGTACTATTTAGGGTCCCAAAGTTTCACTTTAGGGAAACCCTGAACTAGGACACGTATAATATTGATAAGTGCTAAATGAATTGCATAGAAAAAGGCAGAAAACCACTAAGTTAAACAATGTAATTATAGATTTAGAATACAGTGTAGGAGAAATAAAAGAAGTATAAAAACAAGTAGCGTTCATGTAAGACAAAATGCAAAAAATATTTACAATCTACAGTTACATCAATAGCAGTCTTCTAACAATAGGACTGTATGAGGAGTGTGTGTTTAACAACAGGATATGGAAAAGAAAGGATTAAAAAAAAAATATGTTTTTTCAAGGTAAAAAAAAGAACATAAAGTAAATCGGAGCATCAGGCATGTACTGTATATTAAATGTTTTTGCAGCCAGCTTTAATAGCGACTCATATTGTGAATTACATGCATTTTTGGACAATATACTTTTTGAATTGCACATAGGACTATCCTTGCTGTTAGTGAACGATGGCTTGCCAAACTATCTGTATTCTTCAGAACAATATAAAGATGGTTACACTAGGACTAGGACAACAACATAGAGATTGTCCTCCTAACTGAAAAATTGATTCCCTTCAAACGGTATATCCACAAAAGCCTCAGCAAAACACAGTAAGAGGATTCACCAATGGGATGAGCACAGCTGGAATCACCTGAGGAACTGCCCCTATAAATCTACTGCCAAATCTGGAAACCAGTAATCCCTGCCTTTGATACTGCCACAGATAAGCGTGTTTTCCTCCAAATATTTATCCCTGAAGAAGCCCTACCAAGGGTGAAACTCGTAGGTTTGGAATAGCGGAAAAGTAAGCCGCCTAAGAGATTGTTACACGCCGATTCCCAGTGTGTAACAGACCTGCCTGCTCCACAGTCCCTCCAGCGCCGTCCTCCGTCGTCGCTGACTGCGTGCCGTCACGGGGGCGTGGCGGTATGCAGATTAGCTATGTGCATCCCGCACACGCCCCGTAGCCGCTTCTCCCTGCGCGCTCTGCGTCCCTGGTTGCTAGGCAACCAGTACTCGTTTCAGCTCGCGCTGCGGCGCATTTTGCATGCGTTGCCTGTGGGTTTTCTGGTTGCTGCCTTCTCATTGGGTAGGCTCCATATTTAACTCCCTCCTTGTCACTTCCTGGTCGCCGGTTATAGCGTCTGCTCCCCGTGCTTCTCTCTTTATCTTGCCTCTGGTTTTTCTTCTGCCTTGCTCTCTTTATTGTTCTTGAGTGCCCCATTGTTATCCTGCCCAGTTCCTGCCTTTTTAGATCCCTTTGTCTGCATTCCCTCTCTTGTCCTTTTTTGTATTTAGCCTTGGTGTGTTAACCCTTCCTTCTCCTGAAGTGCTTGTTTTTGTATCCCCCAGGGGATTTCCTCCAGTGTGAGTGGGACTGTGAGTGACCCAGTTTTGTCTAGTTTGTCTGTCCAGTCCAGTCTTCCCGGTTACGTCTGTTCAGTGTTTTGTGTCGTTTGTCACAGTCCAGTTCCTTCTGGTACTGCTTTTGCTTCTTGCCCGCTTTCCTCTCATCCAATCCCCTCTGTCCCATTTCCACTTCCAAGTGTCTCTAAGGTGCGTATCCTGACGGGTTCCCACCAGCTCCAGTCTATCCCCACCATCTGGGGCTCTAGCGAACACTCGGTCCGGCATCAGGCTCTACAAACCGGTGAGTTCCTTGGCTTCCTCTCTCGTACCTTTTGGTCACCCCGGTACCCAGTCGGGGTAAACCCGGGGTACCATAACAGAGATCTCTTATCAAACACGCATTCTAGCTACGGCAAGCCAAGCAGACAGTTTAGTCTGCATCAACGGGGGCATAAGGACTGACCCGGAGCACATCGTTAGCAGCGCATCTGCTTACTGCACGGCTGGGCATTTATCCGGACCCCGAGTAAAGGACACCTCAGCGGTCTGAAACCCTAANAATACTGTTTGCAGCAGATGAAATATGACTCCCCTGAAATCAACATGGTTTAGCCCAGGTGTAACTAAGTTCATGCACTTAACAAGGTCTGGATCCAGCCCATGGACTGTAAATTTATAGTTTAGTGCAGTGTTGGCTAACCTGTGACACTCCAGGTGTTGTGAAACTACGAGTCCCAGCATGCCTTAATTGCAAAAGCATATTGGATACCTGACATGCATGATGGGAATTGTAGTTTCACAACACCTGAAGTGTCACAGGTTAGCCAACACTGCACTAAACTATAAATTTACAGTCCATGGGTTGGATCCAGACCTTGTTAAGTGCATGAACGTAGTTACACCTGGGCTAAACCATGTTGATTTCGGGGGAGTCAAGTTAATTGTATTCTTTGCATGCAGGGATATATCTTTGAATTACTTACTGCACGCAGATACTGACCAGCTTTACTATACACAGTTATGTAGACTTGGGATAGGAAACATCACCTCTCAACTTTAATACTGTTTGCAGCAGATGAAATATGACTCCCCTGAAATCAACATGGTTTAGCCCAGGTGTAACTAAGTTCATGCACTTAACAAGGTCTGGATCCAGCCCATTGATCTAAAGAAATATGAAACGTGCAGGACAGCAAGGCCATAGGGCAGATGAGGCTGAAGAATACAAGCTAGGCCACCTACTACTGCTTCTGTTTTGTCCAGTGAGGACAGAAATTACAATCCCTACTGCAATTCCAATATTTTATCTGTATGCTAGAAAAAAAGTGATAAAATGGTCACATGGAGATAGCCTAGGGAGTTTTGAAAAATGGTTTAATCTACAGATCTGTTTTGTGCCTGTGTCACCCCAAAATACAATATCACATTATATTCAGAATTTAACCATAAAGTTAAATGACTAATAACCAATTGAAGGAGAATAAATACTCACGTTTCTTCATAAGACCAGCAGGTAGTGTTTGTCTCTCTTCAAACTGGGGCCCAGGAAGGAATTTGAGAACCTCTTCAATGCTTCTCCAACCTGGACGAACCAGTACCTGAGCCAGACGAACACTAAGGGGAGCATAACCACTGTACACATAGGAGATGTCATTGGGATTCTAGATAGATATAAGATAAGAAAAGGCGTCCCACTGAAGGAATGAATACTACAAATTACTATGTATTTTGTAAAAAAAACAAAAAAAAAAAACCCCAGCCTCCAAAAGAAAAGCAAAACAGAATCTTCTGTAAGGGCCACATGCTTCAGTGATATTTTGGGGGCGATTCTGTTCCATGTGATGTAGCCATGGAGCGTGATGTTAGATCATTTGCATATTGTTTGGGCACGATGTTGACTTTGCACAATGCTATTGCAGTACAGTTTGCATAGAGGAAGAAGAGGAAACAGGAAACAGAGGAGGAAGAAGGAAGAGGAGGAGGAGTAGTAGAAGAAAAAAAAAGGTTCTAATTCTTAGTGATCTGTTTGTGTTTAAAATATCTATCTCTCTCTATACACACACACACATTCTACACTCCTTTGTGACTGTGTATGCCCCTCCAGTCCTCCTTTGTGCCCCTGTATGCCTTCAGTCCTTGTTTCTCTGCCTGCATTTTATCCTATCCAACCCCTCTTTCTCTACCATGTATTGGTCCTATCCAACCCCACTTTCTTTACTATTCACATTTTCCAACTTTTCTTGTTAATATTCAAATCTTAAACTTTAATCTTTACTTACCTACTGTCTTCTGACTTCTCCTTCTCCCTCAGTCCTACGAGACACGCTCTGTGAGTGGCGCTGATATGACCTTGGGTTACACCAACGTCTTGAGACATGCTGCTGCCAAAGTGACACATACACAGTGCTTGGACTGCAGCAATGCGGGTACTGTATATGTGTCGTGGCTGCACTAGTAATATAAAAAACAGCAATCCCGGACTATACATTACTGTTTTTGTATTAAAAGTGCAGCTGGACCCTGGATGCTCAGTTAAAAACAGCTGGCCTGAGCACCTGGCTAAAACCCAGAACACTGGGCTGTAGTGCTCCCACACAGTATATACAGATATGATCAATATAATGAAATAAAGAATATTAAAAACAAAACAAACTAATACTTGCCAACATTCTCTCTGTGGGTCCAGTCTTTCAAGCTTTTACTCCAATGGAACTTACTTTGTAAAATAAAAACCACTTTAGAAACGCCAGCAGGTCCTGTTTGCTAGGTCTTCGCAGCATGCAATTGGTAGTGAAGACCTAAAATATATCACCCCCCATATTGTGCTGACACAGATTTCCATGTGATGTGGATTCATAATAGAATTAGGTGCGTTGTGAGTCCCCGCTGTGATGTATCACACTGCAAAATAGGGACAGCTGAAAGTTTCTTTTCGGTTGTCCCTATTTCGAATGAATTTTTTTTTTTTTTTTTTATGCAATTCGCATACTCACCCATTCATTTTTGGAACAGCCGTTGTCAGACCACGGAGAGGCGAGTAACACTCTCTGGGGACTTAGGGTTAGGAAGTGGGGTTGCTTACCTTTCGGGGCACCGTGTTCAGTGTTCCAGGGATCGATTGCTATGCCTCATCAAGGGACCCACACTCAATTAGGCGATAGGTCCTGCACATATAAGGTGCAATGGCTGCAATATTTACATCACACCAATGCTGGTTCTGCCATTACTGGGAATAGAATCACCCCCTATTGAGTTCTGTAACTACAGGCCACATAACTGATCACAAACCCAAAGTTTCTGGGCTTATAATAAGAACAATACAGTGAATAGCACACAACTCTGGGCAAAATAAAAATGGTCAGATGAAATCCCCCACACAGTCTGCATAGATTACAAGACAGACATAAAATCATTTAATCTGCAGAACGTCAGAAAAAATACATGCTTGCATGGAGGTCTCACTTATCAGACAGACACCTTTTACCCAGCTCACCTGCTCATTGACATCGTCCATCCAAAGACGCAGGGTTTTCCGGATAGTTGGGTAATTATTCC
>WWET01004599.1:69783-101414 GCA_011038615.1 Limnodynastes dumerilii | reverse complement strand
TTTATATTGAGATACAGAAACTTCACTGAGGGTTTACATATATCTTTTAGCCAAATTACCTCAAAAGCTGCAGATATGATTTTGGCCTTTTTACTCAGCACAGAACCCACAGCATTGAAGTTTTTGTCTCTGATCTCAGCGTATAGCTCCTCTGCAGAGTTCAGTAGCAGTTTTTTGGGTTCTGTAGGTAGATCCTTCCCGCTCTCACCCTGTTTTTTGGGAGCAAATTTTTCAGGTGGCAGCTTCACATTGCCTGTTATGAAAACATATTTCAGCAAAACATGACTTCTCTTTAAACACACCAAGTCCCAAAAGAAACCTAAACAGCAATTTCACAACCGCATAGTAGTGGTTATTCCTGCTAAGTTACCAATTTGGCTAGATAAGAATAAAGATTAATTAGCAACTATATGTAAAAGGGTTTGTTAAGATTTGTTCTATTACATTAATTTATTCCTTTACAACAAAAGAATATACAAAACAGAACACGAAGCTCATGTATTTTCAACATAACTCTACCATGCAAATGCAGCCTGTCCACATAAGGGTATCCTAGCTGTGCAGCACTTACTATTCTGAATCCCATACACCTCATCAATAAGTCCTTCATATGTGAGCTGAGTCGCCAAGGGCGTCATTAAGTCAACGTTCCGATCCAGCAACAAAAGGGTGTCAAACACGGGTGATACCTGGTTGTGGCTTCCACCCAGCTCGCGCTTCATTCGGATCATCATATTTGCAACATGCTGGAAAAATACCCAAAAGAAATTCAAACACATGTTATGCCTATGGATCTGTGTAAAGAAATAAAGCTTAGTTATCAGTGACAGTAGGCAAGGTATAGCCTCAGACTATATTATTTATTCCCTCCGAATCAATTACTACAAAGAATTTTATAATCAGAAAATAAACATTTATCTTAAGAAAAGTACATGATGTGCATTCAGCAAATTATAGGAAGTTATTATGGGCGGCATTCACACCTAACCGACAGAACCGCACCATGCCACAGGGGCTACCTTATCTAATCGTGCGCAGTTTCCTTCTTAAGAAATAAACTATGCACGGACAATGCCCCTCCCACTTCTACCTAAACACTCCCTGAGGCGGCATTAGGCCATCTCTTCCTAACTAAACTACTCTGCGCAGTCTTTAAAGACCGCACAGAGGCAATCTACGTACCTAGTTGGTATGCATGTGTAGTAGGTCATTTCACAAATCTTCGCACCTAAGAAGCCAAAGCTTCTCAGGTGTGAATACGGCCCTATGTTTATTAGGGTGCACCTCAATACAACTACCTTTTCAGCTTCATGAATCATTGTACATAGATGTCAATCCCTGCACACATCAGTTTTTGGTGTCTAACGGTGTAATACAGTTTATAAACATGGAGCAAAGAAGCATATTTAGACAGGGACCTCAATTTCTACATAACGCAGCATAGTACATTTAAAGAATATGTTGAAGTGATAGCTTTCTGCCAGTCTTCAATAAAAGCAGCTCAACAGATGTGTCTTTAATATAATAACCAAGAGAACACCTCTTTGTTGCCTTAAGTTGCTAGTAACGTGTTTCAGGGCTTAAAAATTTCATCAGCAAGTCTAGTACATAAAAAGAAATTGCTGCCCTGCTCTAAAAGGGACAATACAACCAAAAAAAGATTCTATTCGTCCACCGCTTTATATACGGAAACAGATTTGCTGTGTAGAAAATTTTTTATCCACTATATACACATGAACATAACATAACCATTGCAAATAAAAACAATCCAAGCTTATGCAGAAAATAGAATTATCTGAAGATTGAGATCATCTTTCAACACAATAACATGATATCGGAAAAATGATAATGCAGCGAGACACAACATGACACTGGAGAGTTCATAAAAACCAAGGGGAAACCGCACCATTTTTAGCCCACTCCTCTGGAAACACTAGCATCAGGCACAAGCAAGAAGGTGGTTGCTTAATAAAAGGTTACCTGGCTGCAAGGTGTATAAAACCATGGATAAAGAAGCCTTACCCTGGCACACTCTCCTTTCCCACAAATCTGAGGAATTGTTCCATACAATGCCTGCAATGCAGTGAGTCCTTTAGCCGCATGATAAAGAGTTGTCTGATCATTCTCCAAGTAGCATTCCTGGTACAAGAACACAAAGTTGGGTTTTTAAACAGTAAACAGCTGAGTAGTGCAAGTGCAGACACCTTACCGTCTATTAAAAACAAACAAAAAAACCAAACGCTGTTCTGAAAGAGTATGTACAGCGCATCCAGTATATGGTTAGTTAATTAAGCTAGAACTGCATATGTGACATGTTATGCACTTCTGTGCAATACTAGTTTATTTTCCATTTCTGTTTGTTTTGTGTTCAACAAAAACTATGGAGCGGTGGCCAGTACATCTGCCAAAGGAAAAAAAAAAAAAAAAAAAAAAAAAAAAATTCATGTAAATGACTAAAATAAATACTAATAATTCCAATCCTACACCAATATACATATACTAATCCAGAAACGACATAACACACAGGCCCTACCAAACATCTTACTGGGGTCTTCTGGATTAAATTACCCATTTATTTTTACAGTAATTTGAAATAACTTTTGATTACCTTAAATGCATGTTCAGATTCCATAGACAGCAAATCTCCATCAAAAGGAATCAGGTTTAAACGGTATTCCTCGCGCTTATGGAAAGATCCTAAAACTCCCAAATCCTTTAGCCGCTGCTCACACAGTAGGCTATGACGTGGAACAAACAAAACGTGGAAGTCCCGTTGTGGAAATCGGCCCTTATCTTCCCTACAGAAGCAAAAAGTTTAATGAGTCACAAGAAAGATATAGGATTTTTATTTGACTTTTTCCGCTATCTAAAGCCGATTACACAAATTGCAATCACTACGGCTACCAGTATAATTCTGCGGAGTGTGACGCACGCTACATGACAATAGTGTCTTTCTCCGCACCAGCTCAAATTTTGCAGTAGGACCACCCGGGACTTACAATAAATAAAAATAAAATGTGACCCCTTACAATACTAAGAGCACATCAGTGACCACTACACAGTAGCCAGGTGCTATGGGCCTGGAAGTGAGGGGGTCTCAAGGCAGTCACTACTGCTGTACCTACAGTGATTACATGGCCTTCCATTGCGTCCTGTTAACAGCTTGATAGCCATTGCGATGAATATAAAGACAATAACCTGTGTCAAAAACTGAAACCTTCCATCTTTAAAATTACATCTTTAACCCCCCCTATAGTGGGTTATTGAACTCCTGGGCATCTACTCCCCATTGCCATTTGTGTTTTTATTGATGTGCTCAGGCTGTGGTGTCAGCAATGTGTTTCTGAAACTGAAAGAAAACCCGAGGCTCTCTAGAGAAGCACTTGTACTAACTTCTGTAGGCAGACAAAATTTGTTCAGTAGACCGGATCTGGACATCGCAACATTATATGTGCTGCTTCACTACTACTATGCCTAAATATTCTGTTCACATTTCAATGTTATGAGTGCCTTGAGCAGAAGAACAAAAACAAAAGAATCTTAGATGATGTGATGTTTGTTTAAACTGAACTTTTTTTTTTTAAGGTACAATAAAGCTAATTTTCCTTATGTTAATCTGTATTCTGTATGACATGTGATGTATGTGTACTTTATCTTAATAAAAACACATTGAAAAAAAAATTACTTCTTTAAAAATTATACGACACTGCTAACAGCAGTATAAGGGGATTCTGTTTCCCATGGGCAAGAAACATTAAAATAAAGAAGTTAGCGTATAAAGGTAAGAAAAGATTATTAAAACTCAAAGCTAAACACCTTAATTATGAATCTACTTTAATATTAATAGTCATATAGTGATACCTGTAGCAGTGATGCATTCTGCAGATTACCTGAATGAGTAAATTAGTGAAACACTATTTTGTTACCACCATCATAAGTTACTCTTTTTTGCCAGTATTGTTCAGTAATTTGCTGGATTAATCTTAAAAAAAAAAAAAAAAATGTAAGGTTTGGTATTCTTCAAAAAGAAATTCACTTACAATTTAGTGCTTTACCCTCACGCTGAAATCAGAAGATTTTTATTTTCGTATTTGTTAAGCCAGTACTTTCCTTTTTATGGAGGGAAACAAACAGTGAATGTACACATGTATAAATTTCATCCGTCAATAGTAACAATGAAAAATAATTCATTAGGATTCAAATAATAATCGACAACCTTTAGTAAAATAATAAATTGTTTTGGGTTTAAAAAAAAATCCTCTTTCGGGATGCTGTCATGACTACCACCAAGATGCTGTTAAGACTTTGAAGACAAATATTAGGTATACGGATATAACGGAGTAAGATAGTTAGGAAATAATTGTGGTCTTTTAGCGCAAAAGTAAAACCTTATAAAAATAAAAAACCTGTGATAGCATCAGTCATTAGTGGTCTTTCTCAAGGCATAAATGTTGCTGTTCTGAGTAGTCTTTATCTTGCTCCTGCTCTAGGTAATTAGTCTTAATAAGTCAGTAGGGAGCTTCCTTATTTAAGGTAATACTCAAGTGCATTGTGTCAATAGGGATTGTCTTTATTAACTTAATTCATCAGTGCAACAGTGTTGAAAGGTACGTAGCGATCTTGTTAAAGCTGTGTGAAAAAGTTGGTGTATACAGTCTAAAATCACAGATTTATATTACATGTAAGTCTTTATGAATAGAAAAAAAACTGCGTTGCTGAAGTCTATTGTTCTACAATTATTTCTCACATAATATAGTCTTCAGCCACTTGGGATTACATGAAAAATCATAAAGCAGACATCCATAAGTAATATCAGTACCTGGGGAGGTTTGACAATAATAGTTGCCAATGTTATATAGTCCTTTTTTTTCTAATTCTATATAAAACCACTTTCACATCACCACCTCACAAAAACCCGGGTTTTCCCCAGGGGAAATGTCAGGTCGAAAAAATAAAAAGCTGCGTTACAAGTCTACAAAAACCCGGGAAATTCCTAGGTCTAACAATTTCACATCACCCATGAATTTCCCGGGTTTTAGTAGATGTAAATCTACAAGCAGACATGCCCAAGGATGCAAGGGCAGGCTGGCGCTTGGAGAACCACAAGCATGCCCTGTCATCCTGTGCCAAACACAACATAGTAATGCCCCACCTAGATACATTCCCACGCTGGCCAAGGGTATAAATAGGACCCAATGACAGTAGAACTATCATTAGCGCCGGTAAGTCCATGTGTTGCGTTGCTCTGCAAGGGTTTTGTTTTTTTGCCAAGACCTCCCCCCAAAAAAAAGCTTACAAGATTGGATCCCATCCAAGCTGGTAAGTATTTCTTTTTATTAATAATATTTATGTATTTAATTTAATGTATTTAATTTAATTTATATAGGACCGTATTCACAGAGTAAAACTGCGAATTTACCTAAATATACGCATGTGAATAACCCACAATACCGAGAAAGAACCCAGTTAACCACTCCCCCGAGTCAGGAGTACAACATAAGGACGTAAGTCTATCTTGTGTATAATTAGGTGAGGACTTTATTAGATGTGAATCCGTCGTGCGTAATGGTGCTTAAAATTGCTTATGATTAAAAGATACGAAACTGGGTACGTAACATACAGACTGGGTGGGTAAGAGGGCCCTGCCACAGGCTTACACTCTATAGGATATTAGGGATTGATACATAAAGGAAAGTGCTATATACCACACAATGGACCCGACAGCTTGCATGGTAAAAGTGCTCGGTGCTCTGTATGATCCAGTCACACAGCAGTGTTAGTAACAGAACTAAGGGGAATTATAGTATAGAATGAAAGAGAACAAGTTTGGATTTATCATGAAATAAGGGCCATATAATATAGTAGTTGTAAAAAGTGTAGACAAATGTTAAGTAGGTTGTGGAATTTGGTACGGTTGTCTGTAGAGGTGAGTTTTAAGGGAGCGCTTGAAAGTTTGGAGAGTAGAGAATAGTCTTAGTGGGTGAGGAAGGTTATTCCAGAGAGTGGGTGCAACTCAGAAGTCCTGTAACCGGGAATCAGAGCATTTGTTTAGTGTGGAGAAGAGATGTGTGTCCTGTGAAGATCCGAGAGAGTGAGCTGGGATATATCTGGAGATGAGTGAGGATATGTATGCAGATGCAATCTTATGGATAGCTTTGTAGGTTAGCAAAAGGATCTTTTATTTGATTCTGTAAAATACAGGTAAAAAATGTAGAGATTGACAGAGTGGAGAAGCCCTTGAAGAGCATTTGGCAAGAAAAATCAGTCTAGCTGCTGCATGTAATATAGACTATAAGGGGTAATTCTATAATGTGGGAGTCCTATAGGGAGAGCGTTACAATAATCAATGTGGGAGATGATTAGTGCATGAAATAGAATTTTTGCAGCGTCTTGTGTGAGATATTTGCGTATTCTGGAAATATTTTTAAGATGTAGGTAACAGATTGTATGTGGGGAACAAAGGGAACCTAAGTATCGAGCTTTAGGAGTAGGGATTATTTCAATGTTGTCGACAGAGATAGAGAGGCCAGGTGGGTAGTTTTTATTAGTAGGTGAAAATATTATTAGTTCAGTTTTAAATAGATTAAGTTTGAGATGACGGGAGGACATCCAAGAAGAAATGGCAGAGAGGCAATCAGTGACACGGGCCAACACAGTAGGTGAGAGATCAGGAGTGGATAGATAGATTTGCGTATCATCTGCAAAGAGATGATACTGAAATCCAAATGACTTTATTAGCTTTTAAAAGGGAAGTTGTATAAATAGAGAATAGCAATGGACCCAACACTGAGCCCTGCGGTACTCCAACGGATAGAGGAAGAGCAGGGGATCTGGATCCAGAAAAGCGAACACAGAAAGAGTGATTAGTAGGATGTGAACCAGGAAAGAGCGGTGTCCTGAATACCCAGCGATTGTAACATTTGTGTGAGAAGATAGGTGTCAACAGTGTCAAAAGCAGCAGAAAGATCCAAGAGAATCAGAAGAGAGTAATGACCTTTAGATTTAGCAGTGATTAAGTCATTGACCACCTTGGTCAGTGCAGTTTCTGTGGAGTGCCGGGAACGAAAGCCTGACTGAAGGGGATCCAGAAGATTGTGTGAGGAGGGGAAGTGAGTGAGGAGAGTAATAGAGTGATAGAGGCGAGTGTAGGCAAGTATCTCTAGCAGCTTTGCAGGGCATGGACGTTGGGAAATTGGCATACTTTACAATAAACATAAACAGATACTGCATAAAACATTTACAAAAGAATCATTTTAAAAATAAAATCAAAACAAACAACAGATACAGTTAAATAGAAGTAAATGTAATTTAAAGTTAAATAAAGTTACAAATAAACCTTCTCAAACTATACACAAATAATGGCAACTTTACATGGTTAAAGTCTAGCACAAAATGTAAAATCAGCATAAAATTTAATAAACGAGCCTTTGTTTAATTTCTAAACACACATCCATTGAATGAAAACACGCATTAGGCGTGGCATGAAATAAGTAAGGGAAGGCACATGACCTCACAGCAAACAATACGGTTCTTCAACTTATGAGTAGACACTCCTACTTGTGAATCAGTCCTAACTCTGTTGGAATGCCCAAACTGTACATTAGCATCCCATGTGCTGCTCATTTGCATTAAGAGTTTTGCCAATGCGTGCATCAGTCCTAAGTCTGAAGTCTGTGTATGTGAATCAGTTGGCCATGGTTTATGTGCGTATTTTTGGGATCTGGGCATGTGCCGTTTAACTGATCATAAAAATACACACAGATTCTACACTTACTTAAGTGTGAATACGGTCCATAATGTTTAGAATAATCATAGTAATAGTTTTAATGTAATAAACACATTTTTTTTATGTTAAGGGCAGGCCCTATATTTTATTATGTATCTAGGGAGGGGGGGGCATTACTTTGTTGTGTTTGGCACAGGATGACAGGGCATGCTGGTTGGTGCTTGTGGTTCTCCAAGCGCCAGCATGCTCTGGCATCCTTGGGCATGCTGGTGCTTGTAGCACTACAAGCTTCAGCACGCCCTATACTTTGGAATTTATTTATTTTTTCGGCCCTAAAAAGAGATTTGTTTTCTATTGCCATAGAAATAGTAAACAAATCTGGCCAATCGGGCGACAATGTGGAAAACACAGGTTAAAAAAAACAACCTGTGACTTTTCACGTTGCCACCAGTCCCATGTAAGACCTGAGAAAACCCCTTCTTTTTTTTTTTCCTGCGTTATTAGACCCGAGTAGCTGAAAAAGGGACCTTTCACATCAGCACCAAATACCTGGGTACTCTGTTTCTGCTGAGACCGGAGTTTTTGGCCAAAAACCCAGGTATTTGGTGGTGATGTGAAAGGGGCATTACTGTAGAGATATTTCTGGTATGGTTCTATTTTGCTCTAAAAGGCTTAACAGAAATGGAGAGATTTAACCCGGCAAACCCTATTGTGAAAGGAATTGGAGCAGAAGGTGATAATTAGCTGGTGACAGACAGTCATATCCCTATTTATCTGTTCTCCAAGAAGAAAAAGACTTAAAAAACATCAGCACATAGGAACGCATTCAGACGCAGCAGCAGTCCGATGCCGAATCCCCACCGCATCCAGTGGCTTCCCCTCAACCAAATTTCCCCCACGTGACCCCTACCTTGACTTTTCCACATCAGCTTCATGTAAAATGGGGATGGTGCGGGAGTCTGCATAGCACGCAAGGGCTTAAGCCAGCCCTTACTGTGCTATATGCGACCCTCCCCCTTCCTACAGAGTGAAAGCCCCTTTTCCTCCACCATCAGAATTCTAACCAGGACAGAATTCTGGATACAGATGGGTCCTGAAAAAGTGGCACCCGCACATGCGTGGCTTTCCAGTGGGGAACCTTTTACAATCCTAGTAATCTGCAAATCACCCCCTTGTAGGCAGCCTGGTCCAAGATGATCAACAAAGTTTATTTATTGAAAGACGAAAATCTAATAAAAAAATCTGATGTTTAGATAATATACAAAAACTTTTACACAGTATAACGTAAATTTCAGTGCTGCCCCAACAGATCTAATTAATTAGGGACATTCCCCATTGGCTCATTGCAGTTAAGGATTGTGTTAAATAAGGCAACTCCCCACTGACTCATTAAGGACTACTTACCTATAAGCGAAGAAGCAGAATAAAAAGAATTCTCAGAACAGGAATATTTAAGTTTTGAGAAGACCACCAAGAGTCAAAACACATCTCCTCCCTGGACCTAATATTTATAGTCAAAGTACACAAGTCCTCACAGTAACTTGGTGGTAGTCATTACACTATCCGGAAAAGGGTAATTTATTGTTTTACAAAAAAATTAAACAAACAAATGCATTTTCCTAAGATTCAAACCCTAAAAAATGATTTCACTGGAGAAATGAAATGTATACACCATAACAATCTTTGGGTGTTATTCTTTTATTATTAATTTCCTACCACAAAAAAACCAGAAGGAAAATGCTGGCTTACTACTAAAATCTTCTGACTGCACCAGAAAGTGAAAGCACGAAACCGTAAGTGAATTTCTTTTGTAAGTGATACAAATCCTTATATATCTTAAAGCTCAATATTACCAAATAACTGAACAGAACTGCTGAAACGGATAACAACAGTTTAATGGTGGTGGTTACAGAATAGTGCTTTACAAATGTACTCATGTCTATATAGCTAATATAAACGTTCTTTGCAGAATGGAGGATAAATTTGCTATGGTGTCCTGCACTGCATAATTCTGCCCCTGGATAAAGGTGCAGCTTTGATGAGCAGGAATATTCAGCATATATCTCTGCAGCTATAGGGGTATAGCAAATAATTGCAAAGACATACTGAAACTGAATCTGCAGAGACAAAGTCTTAACCTTGAACTCTATACATAAATATACAGAAAATACAAAAAAGTTAAATTCAATTCCTCATTAAATTCTTAGAATTTCTTGGTAAATACAGGGACAGTATTAAAGAAGCACCAGAGCAACGTGAATGGTATTATCAACAATGCTTTGCATAGAAGGCCTGATTGAGGGCTTAGACATTTAAGCAAGAGCTTTCGGCTATGCTAGGAAATCCCTGTGACCTCATGGGATTACCGGTTACAAATGAGGAAAGTCGTAGAGCGTAACATAGTGGGTTATAGACTTACAGACCATGACCACTGTTTAAAGGTGGCACCACAGGTGAAAGAGATGGAGCACAACTCTGTAGGGAAGCTTGTTAATTCTTAGTGATAATAAGGATTTACATCTTAACATATGTGGTGCAAATCAATTTCAATTGAATGGTGTACTCATATTTATATAGTGGCATCTGTTTATCATCATACACCTTTATTTATATGCCATTATTGAATAATTTTGGGAGAGCTCACATCTACAAATTTATTAACAGATGCGCAAACCCCAGATGATAGGCATTAATGCCTACAACTAGATAGCTGCTAAACAATGTATAATGGGAAAACCAGGGGAGGGCAAAAAAACAAAAACAAAAACAAAAAAAACAATAATGTGTTCCAACATTCAAAGAATACCCACTAGAATGCAACAAATAAACCGGTAATTACTAATAAATACCTCAGAATATTCTCAGCAATTATATCCATTAGTTCAAGCTTGGGTCGGACAAAAAATATGATGTTTTTAACATCAGCTGGTGGTAATGGTCCCGCCTTCAGTGTAAACATTTTGTCAACTTCATGTTCCTGAAAACAAAGTAAACAAAATGCTTTCATCAAACCATGTGGAATAAGGACTACCAATATCACTATCAAAGCCAAAAATACACAATACCTTTAAAAGGGAGTACTGTGCAATTAATCCAAATGGACCTGTCAGGTACTCATCCCACACAATTGCCTGCATAAAAATAAACATAGCAGAATTTATCCAACATGAATACAGCTGATAAAGTAATCTATAAGAAATGCAAAAAACGTGGATAACTGATATTTATACCAAATATTCATACACGCATACATATAAAGAAATAATTGATCACGTGTTAGCATAATCGGCAAATGCAAAGAGAAGCATTCCCGTACAACAAATTAACTCAGTAATCAGAGAATGAGAACAGTAAATGCTGGAGAAAGGTTAATCACAAACTAAACAATGTTCCAGCTACTGATCAGGGCTATCTCCTCTCCCATCTTTTTTTTTGCATGGGTGCAAGCACCCTGAAGAACTTTATTATTTAAGCAGAGCATTTTTGGGTTGGTTTTGTCAGCAATCTGACAAACCTATTCTTACCACACACTGCACACTATGTGATATCCCCACAAACCAGCATTACACCCTTATGGACAAGGGCATCACATAATAAAAACACACTACTCTACAATGGGGACTATCTACCATCAACCTGCACCCATCCTAAGAGCACTGCGCTAGCAGTAGTTGGATCATTTTGGAATGCTAGATGATTATTGGGTTAATGGGGCAGATCCAGACCTATGGGCGCCGCACTAGTTACGGCGGCCGTATGCGTAAGAACGGCATTTCTGCCGTTCTACCCATGCGCCGGGCAACATCTGCAATCTATGATTCAGGTATCCCTGAATCGGGCGTCCATAACTACAACGTAGTTACGGAAGGTAGGAGGGAGGGAAATTAGGCATGATTACCCACTGTTACTCCGGCTGAAGTTAAAGTAGCCTTTAGCCGGCGTAACAGTGGGTTTGGGTTATTACGCCAGCCACAGGGGGAGCGTCAGGGGAGTGCACCAGAGCTACGCTGGCCGTACTTACAGCCAGCAGGCCAGCGTAGCTCTGGATCAGGCCCAATGTGTTTGTGGACCATGTAATTTGTGACAAATCTGTCACAAATGCTTTACACATTAAGCAATCAGCAGATCAGAGCCATAGCTATAAGTTTTAGAGCTAGGGGCAAAAAGAAAAAATGGTGCTCTCTACCTTCAATTAGTAACCAGTATAACCTTAGAAAATGAACCTAATGGTGCCCCGCTTTGACTTAGCACCCTTGGCAACAGCCCCATCACACACCCCTAGTTATGGCCCTGCTGCAGATAATCAACAGACTAGAAGGATTATCACTAACACTGCTTTCACATAACCATCCTGCAGTAACCCGGGATTTTCAACACGAGTCAATGCAGGGTGATTTGCGGTAAAAAAAAAAACATTAACCATGATCCCATTGACCATTTAAACGCTACAGGGTAGACCCATGAAATTCCTTGACCCCAGTGTGTCCTGGCAATGCGCGTGGCTCCCAGGAAGAGCCATAGCAACAGTAAACAAATCCTCCAATCAGGTTTCTTTTTGAGAGACCTGTGTTGAACAACAACACTGGTCCTTTCACATTGACACTTTACCTGTTTCACATCACCACCAAAACCCAGGTTTGAGCCGAGAATCGGGTCTCGGCAAATAACCTGGATTTTTTGTGGTGATGTAAAAGGGATATGAATGAGTAGCCGACTTATGTCTCTAAAACCCAGATTTTGAATATCCAAGTTGTTATTTTTTTATAATTTGCTCAATAACTAATATTTAACAGTGGGTAAATAATATTAGAATACACTTGCAGCTGCTTCTAAAATTGCATAAAACTGTTAGTTAAAATATATCCCATAATGTACAGTACATTAGTGTATGATCAAAATATGCTTAGTAATAGAGAAACTTTGTATATCAAAACCATAGTAAAAGGTATCGTGACAGCACAATAATATATTGAAGTCTTATAAAATTACCATTAATACCCACCTTACTGCCAGCGCATTTATCTAAAAACTCCCGCAGCTCAATCCGCATCGCTTCCCTGAGAACGTTCATGTTCACCCGACCACAGGACAGATGAGCCGCCATCTTGGAACTTCTCTTGACAGACGGATACATGACGCCAAGTCACGTGAGGATCATGTGACGAGACACTGAAATGAAAATAACGCAGCAATATGGCGAGCAGATAGTCACGTGATGTTCACTTCATACACGGGTGTGAAGCAAATAAGCGCGTCACCACGTCACCCAGTAGCCTAGTGCGTGAAAAATAAACTGGATTGTAATAGTTAAATTCTCTGCCTAACACAAAAACAACAAAACACTTGAAAGTTTATTTCTTTTTTTTGTTTTGAAAGGCACTTTCACTTACCACAGCCATCTAATTAGCTTAAGGAATAGCAATAAATAAATGTGCTCAGGGAAATGCACCTAGTGTTTACACATTTATACACATTCATAATGTTGATGTGGACCACCCACTTTTGTCAATAAAACAATACGATCTGTTTTCTTTATTTGATAGAACTGGTAGGACCTCTTGAAGTTTTAAGAGGTCAAAATCTGTAGCTCCTCCAGACCCTGACCTCTTAAAACTTAAAAAAAATGAGAGAAAAGGAATAAGTCTAATATAAATAAATAAATAAATAAATGAATATTAATCTTTGTGCAAGGAAAGCTTTACCTATATATGTACTTTGGACAACCAAACAACATCAATTTAAAGACAAAGAGAAGAAATTAGTCTTTTGGGGGGTTTTTTTTATAAAAGAGTGCACACCTAGTGGTAATAATTTAAATGAACACGTTGCTGATTACTGCTGATTCAAATTTTAGCGGAACAGTAAAGCTGGCCATCCACTAGGACTATTATCGGTCCCGGGGGTAAGCCAATAAACGGGATGATTTCCCGCTAGGTAAATGTCCTATTATCGGCACCATACACCTCCTCTGCTGGGACCGATAATCCTAGCAGAAGAGGGGAGGGGCCAGCGCTCTCTGTTGCTGCTGCTGCTTTATATCAGGGTTGCAGACTCTCCCAGAATATCCAGGAGACTCCCGAAATTCAGGCAGTTCTCCCAGTACCCCGGGAGAGCCGTCAAATCTCCTGCAAGGGACTTGAGGCCCGTGGTTTCATGGAAACCACGGCCTCAAGTCCTGCCCCCCTGCCTAGCAACACTAGTATACTAGTGTTGCTAGGGCCAGGGAGCGATTTGCGCCATCAAGCCCCGTCACGATGACTATTTAAGCTACAACTGGGTAAGTATGATGCAGAGGGCAGGACTTAATGACGCGATTTGCATAAATTGCACCATTAAGCCCCGCCCCCTGCATGCGTCTCTAGCTTCCCTCTGGGATCTCCCGGAGGGAAGCTGGCAAAAGTCGGCAACCCTGCTTTATATCTATGTGCAAAGCTGTCAGAGCAGCATAATACACAGATATACAGCAGTGGCTATTGCATCCAGTGATACAGATAAGAATCAGCTGAAGCCGCGCTTCACACAGCGCGTTTTCGGCTGATCCCTATCTGTACTACTCCTGCAATAGCCGCTGCTGTATATCTGTGTATTATGCTGCTCTGACAGCTGTAAAGTATACCTTTGTACAAAGATATAAAGCATCAGCAGCTCTGAACAATAGGGAACCATTCAGCTTGCTGATTGGCTCCCTTAAAATATTGGGAGCTTTCTCACGATTTAAATCAAACATGCTGAAAGATCAAATAATCGCATTTCTGGTGCGTTTATTTAACGTTTCAAAAATTGATCTGTACACAGTGGCAAACGCAGGATTTTGAAAGGGGGGTTTCCAATGCGTGTAATACATGGGAGGTATATTATCATAGCTGCAAAAGTTTTGGAGCCCGAAAATGCGGCAAATACGCTCCGCCGCGTCCTAAGCCACGCACATTTTTTTTTTTCCATTTTTCAATCTGGGGGGGGTTTCTGGGCAAACAGAAACCCCCCCTGGGTGCGCCACTGGGACCATACACTAGAGCGACTATTTACCCGATCACCCGATAATTGGGAGATCGGGCCGATAATCGTCTAGTGTATGGCCAGCTTTAGGCGGATCTGCTAAAATGTCCTATGCAGATTTGCATGATTCAACAGATTAGCAATAGCCCGTTGCAAAACAGGCCTTTTTTAAAAAACCCGCAGTCGGAGCAGTAATAGCTCATGTAATGTATGTATCGGTTGCAATCTCCGGTTAGAAAGTGTGGCTTCCGAAAAAGGGATATTCGAAAGTTACTTTTCGAATGTCCCTTTTTCCAAAGCTTACACTTTTTTTTTAAATCAAATAATTTTTATTGATTTTGTCATTTTTTTAAACAAAACAAACATAGCAATACTACTACCCCTTTAAGAACAATATCAGGGGAACAGTACAATGTATAGAGTCAACAAACCTATGAAGCTTCACGAGGGTAACAGTAGCGTAAAATACACTTATCATTATTAAAGCAAAATAACGTTTTGTGTAGAGTCTTCAAATCTATTAAAGATCACAATGGTATCCACAGCACATAACACTCTCATCACTGCTATAACAGAATAACATGAGATACAATGCTGTTAGACAATATCCTTACAAGAGTATAAACAAATTATGTAGGTTCAGCTACATGTGCCGCGCCGAGCCTTGGGGCAAAAGGCACAACTCCCGCCCCGTAAATAGATTCTAGCCACGGGGTCCACACTTTATAGAACTTATCAGGGGTCCCTCTAAACTGATACACAAATTTTTCATGTGCTAGAGTGTCGTTAACCAGCATCACCCATTCCCTCAGGCATGGAGGTTCAACCGCCATCCATTTTCGTGCAATCACCACTTGTGCTAGTGAGAACAAGGAAAACAAATACCGATGGACATTTCTATCCATCTCGTCCGTTAGAGATATACCAAAGAGACAGATCCTAGGGTTAATTGGTATCGAGACAGAGAGAGTACCCAGGGAACATTCCCAGACCAAACTCCAAAACCTGGAAACTGTCTGGCAGGTCCATAGCATATGCCAGAAGGTGCATGGGGAAAGGCCACAACGTATACAGCTGTCATCTGTAGTCCTTCCCATCCGAACCATACGCTGGGGGGTAAGGTACACTCTATGTAACAGATAATAATGAACCTGCCTAAACCGCAAAGAAGATGTAGCGAGTTTGGTAGACGCAAGTACCTCCTCCCAATCCTCCTCCACCAACTCCCCCAGGTCCTCCTCCCATCTAGTTCTTAACCGAGGTAGACCATCAAACTGGGCTTCTCTCAATGTTGAATAAATCCCGGAGATTGCACCCTTAAGTAGTAAATTCGAGGTTAACTGTTTAACAGGGGATGAAACTATATGGGGACCACCATTCTGGAATTGTGCCTGCAGGGCATGGCGGAGTTGTAGATATCTGTAAAACCACAACGGGGGTACCTGAAATTCCTCCTGTAGCTGAGCAAAGGATTTAAGAATGTCTCCCTGGTATATGTCACCCAACGTTCGCACACCATGCGTCCCCCACGCTCTCCTACCCTGCAGGCCAGACAGTTCTCTTAACGCCGGGTTACTCCATAATGGGGTCTCTGGATCTAGACCCACCCCACTCATCAGACCATTCACCGCCCTCCACACCATCCTAGCTTGGCGCAAGAGCTGTGCCCGTCCCCCTCCAGTGCCACCCGCCAAAAGATTTTGAATTGCAGACCAACCAGGACCGCCCCAACACTGCAAAAAGAAGCTAGTTGTTTCATCCAGACTGCCTTTCACCCATCCAATCAAATGGGTCAGCTGCGCCGCTAAATAATATTATCGTAAATTGGGCAACGCCAAGCCCGCCACCTCCTTATCTCTTTGTAGCGTGCAGAGACTAACCCTCACCCTGCCCCCCGCCCAGACCAACGAGGAAATATAGCCATTTATGGACTGAAAAACATGCTTAGGGAGGTACAGCGGGGAGTGCTGCAACGGGTATAAATACTTTGGCAACATAATCATCTTGATCAGGTTGATCCTGCCCGTCATGGAGAGAGGGAGCTTCTGCCATATTTTAGTTTTATTTTTTAGGTATGTTGTAATGGGATCCAGGTTAAGAGTAACATACTCAAAGGGGTCAGAAGTAATTCGGATTCCCAAATATGTAAATTCTTTAGTCCAGACTAATTGATGACTCCCACCCCCCACCTCCCGGGTACCCCGGCCAAGACCAAACAAGTTAGATTTGTTCCAGTTAATATGCAAGCCTGCATAGGAGCCAAACTCCTCCATCACTGAGAGCAGATTTGTCAAAGAGTCACCAGCATCCGCGAGAAAGAGGAGCATGTCATCTGCATATAATGCAATTTTATCAGGGGACCCCCCAGTAGGAAGCCCTCTAATGTCCTCTCTCCCACGGATTAAACAGGCCAGCGGTTCCACTGCCAATGCAAAGAGCGTGGGCGACAGTGGGCACCCCTGTCTTGTGCCCCGCCCGAGTGAGAACGATTCACTGGTATGACCATTCACACATATGCGTGCAGTGGGTGCCGAATACAAGATCTGTACCCATTTAATGAACCTATCCCCCATATTAAAACGGTGGAGTACCTCCCATAGGTAGGGCCATTCCACCGAATCAAACGCCTTGGCTGCGTCCAAGGACGCAATCACAGCCTCACTCTCCTCCTCCCTCTCCACCTGCAATCTCATAAAGAGACGTCTTAGGTTAGTAGCCGTTGTTCTTCCCGGCATGAAGCCTGTTTGATCCGGATGAATGACCCCCCCAATGACCCCATTAAGTCTAGTGGCCAAAATCTTGGCCAAAACCGAAAGCTCGGTGCTCCATGGATCGATTGCAATGCCTCCTCGAGGCATATGCAATCAAAATCGCAGCCAGTTCGCAACTGACTGGAGAGGAATGGGCGATTCAAAAACCGGCCATTCAGACCGGAGCCCCACACCCTGTATGTATGTCTGTACTGTATGTATGTCTGTACTGTATGTATGTACAAGTTTTTATTGATCACATCACTATCCGACGTTTCAGAAGCATAACACCTACTTTCATTAGGGCATTGTGTCATGTACAGCATTATCACCAAAAGACAGCTTTATATAGGTACCTGGATCAAAGACTCACCTACACCTGTGTGGACGCCCCCCTTGCCACTCCTCCCTGGCTGCCACACTCTCCTAGTGCCACATGCAAGTTCTGACATCCGTTATGTGAAACCGGAAATGACAATCGTTTCCATGGAAAGATAAACAACAACACGGGAGATCAAAACCCGGAGACACAATACCTGTCATGAACTACTGCGTGATCACATCTGTAACCAATAGCATACCCTCCAACTGTACCTGTTTAGCAGGCACAGTACCTTTTTTTATTGGTCTGTACCGGCTAAAAGGGCTCTTGTACCGGATTTTGACCCAGCAGTTCCCTCCCCCCTATACTCAAATATAAAAATAAAATAAATAAAATAAAATAAATTGAAAATAATAAATGATACTTAGGACTGATGGTTTGTGTCTTGATTCCTTGTATAGTAGAAACAGATATGTTCAGATTCACTGTATGGAAATACTGATCGTTCCAGTCATGGTGTCCTCAAATGATATGGAAGAAACGAGAAAGAATCTCTTTGTGCCATATGTAACACCAAAATATATATAAGGTAGAGTAAAAATGTTACTCACATACTCACCCCTTTGGCTTTGTGCATATAAATCACAATGGTCCTCCTTGTCATCAACGAAAAGGAAATTCCGGTTTCCACTTGAGATTAGTGTTCTTGTTGGGGAACAATTCTCTTATTCTCTCGTGGGTGATATAACCATATGCAAGGGGAGACAAGAAAGAAGAAAATCTTGTACAATACTCTAATTACCAAAATTAATAAAAAATGGAATGTAATTCACAATATTGCCCCTTGGACTTTATGCATATGTTAGGAGACTGTTCACCTGGGCGCGGAGTCTAACCAGAGCCTGGTGTTCACTGGAGCCCCTGATGGTGGGGACAGTCTGGGCTGCAGGACAAAGGCAGGTCACGGCCCCCGGTGAACAACTCCTATGCGTGCGGGTAAGAACACTAAACGCTGCAAGAAAGCGGAAATACCGAAAGTGAAAAAGCACAGCACCCAAGCAAACAGTGAGACCAACAGGGGGCGAACACTCACACAAACACACACAAAAACAGCAGGCAATCAAACAGAGGCAAAGATCAAGGAAGGATGGGAACACAGGGAACAATAAGGCAGGGCACTCAACAATCAGGAGAAAAACAGGTCAAAAGACTAGAGGAGAGAGAGAGAGAGAGAGACAGAGACAGAGAGAGAGAAAGAGCAGCTGTTGCTCCTTGCTGAGGCTGCGGTCCTTGGCATTTTTATTTTTTGCGGTAACCCCTTACACTGGGTGCTGTTTGACAGTAGAAGCGCCACTGAGGGTAACCTACCAATTTTTTACATAGTTTGAACTTCTGACATTGAAATTCTCCCCTCCTATTTTCTGGTTACCTTTGAGCAACCTACATAGGGTATAAAATGTTTCAACACTTGAACGACAGAAGAAGCAAAGTGGAGAAAGTTTTCAAAGGAGAAAATTATTTTCGATGAAGATCTGGAGAGCACGATGACCCAATTAGCCAAAGCATTACTTCGAGAGAATAAAAAATGGTGGGACACGGTAACCTTTGAAAAATACTTAGCGGATTACATTATACCAAGAGGTCTAAGAACTAAAAATATATGTGCATTTAAATCTAAGACTTTGTGGATGGATGGTACAGAATTCTCCATAAATGTTCCTTCACTCTGATGGAACTAGGGATAGAGGAAAGAAGAAAGGAACTAAAATCGCTAAGTAAGGAAATAGAGGAACTAAGACATTAACAT
Organism: Limnodynastes dumerilii; assembly: GCA_011038615.1. Lineage (NCBI taxonomy): Eukaryota > Metazoa > Chordata > Amphibia > Anura > Limnodynastidae > Limnodynastes > Limnodynastes dumerilii. The sequence continues at coordinate 81,813 of WWET01004599.1, read as the reverse complement.
CCCCGTTTAAGGAATTGCAAGAATACGAAGAGTTTGAACATAATATATTATATAAACTACAACGCCAGGAACAAATTTTAACTGATAAAAAATATGATAAATACAGAAGAGACACTATAGATTTCAGTACAGGAACCCAATATACAGTTCAAAAAAAGAAAAAAAGGGACAAACACAGGAAAAAAAATTATAAAAACTGAAGAAAGGAAGATGAGATTTTGAGTGACTCAGTTCTGGGTAAACTTTTGGAATTTGAAGAGAGACTTTTGAAAGTACAACATAATAGAAAATCGAGGAGCGAAGAAAGAGAAAGAGGAAGAAATTCAGAAGTTGCAACGCATTGAAATAATAAAGATTCTGATCGCAATAATAAAAATAAAAACGGAAACAATGAGGAGATTAAAAGAAAAGATAAAACAAGACTAATCATAAACGGGATGAATGCATGTATACAATCTACATAACGAAATGCTATGTAGATAGCATAAAATAGGTACTACGCATGTGTAGTAGCTCTGCACGTATAACTAGGCACGTAAGTAAAAATATTCGGAATTGTGAATCTGCTACATAGTCTGGTGGTGCCCAAATATAATATATGATTCCGCCCAGGATCATTCAATAGTGTAATAAATCCAATAACTGACTAATGTATATATAGCAATTAGATGCAACATATAGATCAGAGCGGCAAAGTAAATATAAAATAAAAGAAGCAATCCAAGATGGTATAATTAAAAAAGAAGAGGAGGGCGAGGTGCACCTCGGCGTCCTCCTTTCCTATGCACGTTTCGCCAGGAAAGCTTTTTCAAGGTGGGTAAGGAGGACTATGCATTTATCCTCTAATTAAATTGTTGATTACGATGAAACGCGTCACATCACTATTAACTGTTTTTATCCATAAGCCGCTTCAATTCTCGGGGTACTTCTTGAGAGCCATATTGAATTTCATACTTTACCTGGAATCGGATGTGGACTAGCTCCTTTCTCAACATATCACTACACTTGGAATCCGTTACTTGGAAGTGTTATGCACGCGGTGCGTGAGGCAGACAACTAAACCAGGGCACGGAGAAAAACTAGGGCCTGGTGTTCACTAGAGCCCCTAATGGTGGGGATAGTCTGGGCTGCAGGACATCTAGAAGGTCGCGGCCCCCGGAGGCATCGCCCGGGTGAAGAAAGAAGAAACCAAGATGGAGTCAGAAGGAGGAGAACAGACAGGAGCAGAAAACGGGAACAGTTAGGTCAGATGGGACTGACCGCGGAAAAACGACAAGGAACACTGAACGCAGACAGGAGACAGAGAAAAAATGGAACATAACAGGAGACGGACAGGATGGACTAGGGCTAACACTCAACACACTGACAGCAACACAAACAACAAAAGGGGGACACTGACAGACACTTAGGAAGGCAGTGAATATGAGGATGGACAAAACACGCAGGGAAAAAGAGAGAGAGAGATATACAGGAGGAACACAAAGCTGGAACTGGACAGGAATGAGGGAGAATCAAAAGCAGTATGGCGCAGAGCACAAGGCAGTGGCACAAGAACAAGGGAGAGCAGGTCACAGAGCTATGTAACAGACGCTATAACCGGTGCTGTCTGAGAGACAGCTTCGGCCTGAAATAGAGGCTGCTGACTCCTGATTGGTCAGCAGTTGCCCAGTCTGCAAACAGTAAAGACATTCCCTAGGAAATGAGGGAATGTCCAATCCTGGGCAGACACATGGGGCTGAGCGGCAGCGACGCCCATGTGTGTTTGTTTACCTGCGGCCGATCACGGCGCTGGAAGTACGGGAGCGCCTGCTTGGTGAGTAATGAATATGTCCGCCCGCCTGTTACGGTGGTGGCATGTAACATTACCCCCACCTTAACGAGGGGTTATGATACCCCAATGGCCCTGTTTGTGGTGGAATTTCCTGTGAAAGTCTTTCCTTAATCTATAAGCATGAAGATTCTTAGCAGGTATCCATGATCTTTCCTCTGGACCATACCCCTTCCAATGAATCAGGTAATGTATTTGGTTCTGGACTTTTTTGGAGTCCAGAATGTTCTCAACCTCATATTCTTCATGGTTATTGATAATAAATGAATTTCTTGTAGGGACCCAGGGGTGAGAAAATTTCTTTGAGGTTTTGACACGTTTTAACAAGGATGCGTGAAAAGTGGATGGTATTCTGAGACTCTGGGTAAAGCTAGCTTGAAGGCTAGGTTGAAGGTTAATTTTTTTAATGATGGAAAAAGGTCCAATGAATTGTGGTCCCAGTTCTTTAGCTTAATGTTTCTGGTGGAGAGCCAACCTCTCTGTCCCACCTTAAAACTGCATTTGGACCGATGTTGGTCCACCCTGTCGTTGATAGTGTCCCTGATGTCAGAATTGGCGTGGTTGAACAGGTCGGCAGAGAATTAGCTCTAGGGTGAAAACCATTCATGCACAAGAAGGGTGAAACAGAAGTTGAAGAATGATAGGAATTGAAGGCAAACTCCGGCCAGGGAATATTTTCCGACTAGTTATCTTGATACTTGGAGGCATAGCAGCGTAGATACTGTTCTAATGATTGCTTCACCCTTTCTGTCTGGCCATTGGATTGGGGATGGTACTTAGAGGACAAGTTAATCTGAATCCCCAGGGCCTTGCAAAAGATCTCCAGAAGGCAGCTATGAATTGAGAGCTCCGGCTGGAAAACATTTCCATGGGGAGCCCATGCAACCTGAAGATGTGCTTCACAAATAGACCGGATAGATTTTGTGCATTAGGAAGGCCTTGTAGCGGAATAAAGTGTGCCATTTTACTGAACCTGTCTACCAATACCCAGACTGTAGTAAATCCTTGTGATTCAGGCAGGTCCGTGATAAAACCCATGGACACATGTGTCCAAGGGCGACTGGGGACTGGAAGGGGCAGAAAAGGACCAATAGGCAGAGATCGTGGGGTCCTATTTCTGGCACAAAAAGTATAAGAACTGGCAAAATCCTTAGTGTCTTGCGTCATGGATGGCCACCAGACAGACTGGGGCAGCAATTTTATAGCTTTTTGTACTCCCAAATGTCCGGCTGATCTGCAAGTATGACTTTCTTGAAGTACTTGCTTCCTGAGGTTCCTAGGAATGAACAGATTACCTTGATCCTGAGCAGAGAGAAGTCGAGTTTGAAGGTCTTGGGTTAACCTGGCCATAATAGAGGTAGGAGGAATAATGGGTAAGGGAGGGAGGGACCATGCTCCAGCAGAAAAGAACGGGACAGAGCATCCGCACTGTGATTAAGGGATGCAGGTCTATATGAAATGATGAACTTGAATCTGGTTAAGAATAAGAACCAACGAGCTTGGTGAGGATTCAGGAGTTTGGAATATTCGATATACGCAAGGTTATTATGGTCTGTGAGGACCGTGATGACATGCACCGTACCTTAAAACATTGAATGGCCTTTAAATCGGTGGGTTGCTTCCACTCGAGGATGGCCTTGACCTTGTCAGGGTCCATCGCGAATCCTTGGGGAGAAATGATATAGCCTAAGAAGGTTACTTGGGAAACTTTGAAATCACGTTTTTCAATTTTCGTGTACAAACTGAATTCCCGAAAACGAGCAAAGACTTGTTTGACATGGCACAGGTGTTGTTCAAGGGAGGGAGAAAAGATGAGGATATCATCCAAGTAGACCACTACGAATCTCCTGAGGAATTCACGTAAAACTTCATTAATAAAATCTTCAATTCTTCTCCCTCCCTTATCCGTACCAGGTTGTAGGCGCCACGAAGGTCGATTTTTGTATAGACGATTGTGTCCTTGAGTTGGTTGAGGAGATCTGCAATCAATGGTAATGGGTATGTTCTTAACAGTATTGTGATTCAACGCCCGATAGGTTTCAAAGAACCGTTTTTTTTGGCTACGAAAAAGAACCCTGCACCCACAGGAGACTTAGAGGGTTGGATGAACCCTTTTCTTAAGTTGTCTTGAATGTATTCCTCCATGGCTGTTGATTCTGGTTGGGAGAGAGAAAAATATCTTCCTTTAGGCAATTTGGTGTCGGTAACCAGATCGATTGCACAATCATAAGGTCTGTGCGGAGGTAGAATTTCAGAAGCTTGTTTTGAAAAAACGTCTGTGAACTGCACATATTATGGAGGTAGCTTCTTCAAGGAGACCTGGGCCAAGTGGCCTGGGAAGGAGATGCATGAGGTGTAACACTTCTTGCTGCACTGCAGGATTTCCCCTTGGGCCCAGTCAATCTTGGGGTTGTGGAGTTGCAACCATGGATGGTCCAGAACCAGACGAACCGATGAGCAGTGTATAATCAGAAATTCCATAAGTTCAAAATGGCAGAGATCGATGGCGAGACAGATGAGTGCAGAGATATATCGAATCAGACCCCCCCGTCAGGGGTTTTCCATCCAAGCCGAATGCAGAAATCGGGGAGCTTAACTCTTTAATGGGGATGCCCAAAAAGTGGGCAAGTATTGCGTCAAGAAAATTCCCTACGGCACTGCTATCAATAAAAGCAGTGAGATGTACTTCGTGGTCCCCAATAATCAGCCGGGCAGGGACTACTTAGACTCCCAGCGGAACCTCCTCACTGTTTGGCTGGGTTACTCTTTTCCCGACTGATCATGCTTCTTCAGACAGGCATCCGCCCTATTGGCTTTTCCACCGCAATAGAGGCAGAGACCAAGGTTCCGTCTGTGGGCTTTCTCCACTTTGGAAAGTCAGTAGGAACCGACTTGCATAGGTATGTCAGGAGCCAGCAAATCCTGAGGTAGGTAGACAGAAGGTCGAAGGGGGATCCTTCTTCATACATCACTCCTTCAGGCATCGGTCCACCTTAATAGCGATCCGCATGAGGTCATCCAACGTCTCAGATACCGGAAACTGTAAAAAGGCGTCCTTAACTTGATCCGATAGCCCAATCCGAAATTGACTATGGAGAGCTGGGTCATTCCAACCGCAGTCGTTGGCCCAAGAGCAAAATTCAGCGCAATATTCCAAGCAGAGTCTAGCTAGCACCTGGTGTTCACTAGAGCCCCTAATGGTGGGGATAGTCTGGGCTACAGGACACCTAGCAAGTCTCGGCCCCCGGAACCGTCGCCCAGGAGAAAAAAGAAGAAACCAAGATGGAGTCAGAAGGAGGAGAACAGGCAGAAGCAGAAAGCGGGAACAGATAGGTCAGAAGGGACTGACCGTGGATAAATGACAAGGAACACTGAACGTAGACTGGAAGTACTCCTGTTCAATTAGGTGGTCACATCTGGTATACCTGGGACATCTGTGAGACTGTTACGTTATGTAAGATCTGCCTATAGATTGCTGATTTATATTCTGAAGGCACGGATTGTTTACCAGCCACAACATGCCAAAACCGAAGTATTGCTGGACCCACCGGTTGAGAGAATCATCTGCGGCATACTGGTGGTCTGAGTGAACTTGGATGTCATATTGTAGGAGCTACCACTATCTTGAATGTTTCCAGCTATACTCAGTAACAGATAAAAGTTCAATAATCAATCTCTACCTATGATAACTTAGGAATCCATAAGACTGTGATATCAGGATCTCATTCAATATTTATCCACTTACCAGCTATAGTGCACCTTTATACCTATGAGTTACCCATATTAAGGGGTTAACTTATTATATATTGTGTATCCCCGGGTTATATAAGCATTAGCTGGCTTTTGATATATTTATATATTTACTTGCTTTTAATATGTTGTAGTAATAAATTATATGGTGTGCATTAGTCCAGTTCACATATCATTTTTGGAGATATATATATATTTTTTTTATTTAACTTTCAAACACATTTTAATATTAATTCAATTATACATATTGATTCAAAAGCAATATATGTCTAAAGCTATATACTTTTTCTAGAAATGGAGTACAGCACGTGTATCTTACTTGCTGTTGATTGTTCTATTATTTCTATTTATCTACTGCGACCCACGACAAATTATTTTTGAATAGACAATTAATTTTTTGTAGCCATCCCAAGCGCCAGTAACTCAGAGATTCTTTCTCTTTTGGTTGTTTAATGTATATATAGCTATCAGATGCAACATGTAGAGTAGAGCGGCAGAAATCAACAAGAATATCAAAATTCCACACAGGAAAGGCAACCATAATAAATATGCAGATGAAGAGTGTTCCCTCCCTCATCTAATATAATGTATGAGGAATAAGCCTGTCACAGTGACTGCCGCCTCACGGCAGAGCTTTGCCCCTTGGAAGAGGGGTATATTTGCGCCTCCCTGCTCTAAATAGTGCCCGGGTCCCACACTAAAGTGAATATAAACTAAAAGAAGAAATCCAAGACGTTATAATTAAAAGAAAAGGAGATCGAAACGCGTGTTTCGCCGGGAAGGCTTTTTCAAGGCAGGTAAGGAGGATGCTGAGGTGCACCTCTGTCTCTTCTTCTTTTTTTGATTATACTGTCATGGATTGCTTCTTTTATTTTATTTTCATTTTAGACTGTCTTTAAAGACTGCCGAGTAGCTTAGTAAGAAGGAGGCGTGCTAATGCTGCCTTGGGGAGTTTTTAGTTAGAAGTGGGAGGGGGAAGGGATTTTGATCTTCTGGGGAGGGCGGTGGGGAGAGGCATTCTCTGTGTGTAGTTTTCTTCTTAAGAAATAAACTACGCATGGTAAGATACGGTAGCCCTATGGCCCTCTTAAGTGCCATAAGGTACCTAAAAACGAGGGATGTGTTAGGGGCAGGATGGGTGCATTTCTGTTTCTGCAATTCCGTCTGCACCTAACTCACTCTTAAGTATGAATACGGTCCGAAGCCTCAATTAGGGTGTCCGGATTACACCTGTTAGGGGAGGGTGGAGTACTGTCATATTTCATAATATGTTCAGTACACATTATATTTTGTTTACCATTCTGATCACATGACTCTGCTCAGTTCTTTCTTCTCTTTCTGATGCAGACATTATCCCACACAGTTGTGGTTTACTCCCTTGCTGTACCCTCTGCTCAGCTGCCTTATTTAAACCCCTTACTCCCCTGTCAGAGCAACAGGTAAACATAGCCTGCTGATTTGTGTCCTTCGAGCTTACTCAAGTGTTCTGGCTCCCTGATTCCAGGTCATGCTTCACTGCTCAGTTCCAGAATCTATCGTGTCCAGTGGTCTCCATTGGAAATCCTTGTTCCTGTCACTTCTCAGTTACTGTGCTTCAGTATCCTTGGTTCCAGCTACTATATCCTGCTCTCTACCTGTAGCTACTACTACTGTGCACCTAAGCTCCCACCTGCCACCAGCCTGCAACCAAATCCGTCCCCACCATCAGGTGCTCTGATGAAAACCAGATTCTGCGCCTTTGGGTCAGCATGGTCAGCTTACAGACTGGCAATGATCCTGGATAGTAACACTTCTATCTTGTGAGCTGAGTTTATGATTCTTGTTTGCATTTATGTACTTTTGTAATTTGTTGTCAATACTGGTTTTTCAAGTATTATATTCTTGCTGTTCTCACCTCTCGAGGAGAACTGCTGCAGAGTTCTGAAGCTGCAGTCATTGGTTACGTAAAACCTTGTTAGGTACTCTGCATACACATTCAATAAGAAAACCATGAACGTTTTTTTTTTTATCACTATGTAACGGTTTTGTTTAATATGTAAATAGTTTTTTCATCAGGTACACAAATCAAAACAGATACATGAAAGAACATGATCACTGTTCTGAATCTATTGCTAAATATATTTATGCCTAGCCTTGATAGCACCAATCATGACCTAATGCCACCATAGACATTTTCCTATACTGCCTATGCCTAGGGATGGTTCTGGTGAAAGGTCGCCATGTTTAAAATACACAGTACAAAGATTGCATTGTCTCCCTTTGCTTTTGAAAGTCAAAGCTCACTAAAATGTTGACAGGTTTAACGGACTGACTTTCCTCAGTCAGGGTTGTTAACTCAACAACTGACAGACAAAATATTGCAATATAATTTATTGTCATGAACTGTGTTTGGAATTACAATAATTATAACCCTAAACAGTAATTAACTAATTACTTACCACTGTTTCAGTTCCAGTGGTTGTCGCATTTACAGAGCTCCAGCAGTGGTCATGAGACAGGAAGACAGAGCATCACATGAGAAGAGAGAAGAGGAGAAAGATAGCGATGGAAGACCTGATGGTGGGACAGGATGGGAGAGAAGACAAGTAGAAAGAACAGAGAATTTCAAGTTTTTATAATGTTGGCATTATGTTGTGATTGTCGACAATGCGACCATAACCAAATGAGTGATTGGGTTGAAGAATGGACCCAATGCAGGCCAGTCAGGTGCTTTTGTGCTAAAATCTGTAAGCCATTTTTTGTTTATATGCGCAGGACCTCACCTGTGCCTATGAACATTGTCATGCTGAAGCAGGACTGTTATTTTGTGTTTTCTTTAAAAAAAAACAAAAAACAAACAAACAAATGTCTTGCCTAAGGCTAAAAATGGTGAAGCCAATTAACATTAAGGACTATTACATGAGTTGTTCTTGTGGTTTGCTACCTACACATGACTACACAGTACTGTTTCAGACTATTTGTAATCAGTGATATAGTTAATGGTATATTGTTACGGGTGTGGGTCCCCAAAAAGAACGGGCCTATTTCGATAGGGCTGTTTCCTCCCAGCCAGTTTGGAACTGGATGGGATTTCTATTGCTTATGCCTCGACGAGGTATAGCAATTGATCCACGGAGCACCAAACATGGTGCTCCGAAAGGTAAGCCTGAAAGCTACCCCAACCCTTCCCCTAATTCTAACCCTAACCCACCCCTTCCATTATCCTAACCCTAAACTTCCCTTCCCCGCAGCCTGCCACTAACCCTGGAGAGGTTACTCATCTTTCCCGTGGTGCTGGTCCTGCGGTAAGCATATACATTTTGTATTTAGACACTACATTACAGAATATAATAAGAATATCTGCATAAATATATGCATAACCAGTATATACAGAACTGAGGCAAAATACATTTTATTCACTTGAGAATGATGCCCTATTACTACAGAATGTATATCATTTTACAGAGCTGAGACATTTGTCCTCGATTATTATATATGGAAATAATGTGTGTAACAGATGCAAAATGATCCCTGTAGTATTTTACATTAACATAAACTTGTGTTTAACCACTGCACGCAAGAAGAAAAGGCACAAGATTATCAAGATTACCATTTACATTGTGTTTTACATGTTAAAAAAAACCTTTCAAGAGAAATCTGACAGACAGAAATGTTTCCCTTATGTATATAAGAGGGACACCGCTATTGGAAATATTATTTGAAGCCATTCTGTGCAACAAGGACAGAGACAGTCTTCATTATGAACAGTAGCTGCTGTGCTTTTGAAGAACCCATCCTAGATCTTATTCTTCCTCCCATCCTGACCTTGGAGTTCATCCTTGGTATGACTGGTAATATTCTTTCACTGTGGATGCTCTGCCTTGAGGCAAAAACCTGGAAGCCAAACTCTGTGTATCTGCTCGGTTTAACTTTAGCTGACTTTCTGGTCCTATTCTGTGTGATATTCCGTGCAGATTATTACATTCGACAAGTAAATTGGCTGTATGGTGATATTCCCTGTCGACTGTTGCTCTACATCTTGGCTGTTGCCAGAGCAGCTGGTATGATCTTCCTGTCTCTGATTGCAATCAATCGATATTGCAAGATCCTCTATCCTTTCCACAAAGTGAATAATATAACTGTGAAGCATGCAACCTGTATTTGCATCCTGCTGTGGGTATTTATGCTCACACTGCACTCATACATTCTAACAGATCCACACACGTACATCCTGCACAACGCAACACATTGTGAAAGTTTTACCATATGCCCATATTCCCAAACTTCGTGGCAAGATGCATTCTATATTACACTGTCATCTCTGTCTCTGCTGGTCATCTCATATTGTACAATACACATTGCTTTACATTTAAAGGACAATGCCATTGATACAAATGGAAAGATAGGAAGAGCAATGAGGTTCCTTGTGGTGATCGCTACTGTTTTCTTCATTTGTTATCTGCCAAGTGCTTCTGTTAGGGTTTCTATTTGGTTACTGAAGTTAATGAATTACAGGGACTGTGTCTACTTTGCAAACTCAAACTTAACATTTTATATCACTATTTGTTTCACCTACTTTTACAGCATGCTCAATCCCATTTTATATTATTTTTCAAGTCCATCTTCCCAAACTGTATTAACAAATTTATTTAAAAAAGGAAGCTGATCTCTATAACGTAACCAACTGAACAAAGAAGTGGCGAATACCGTGTATATTTGCATCACTGGGATAAATTAAGATATATGCTCAGAAATGTAATGCATTAACAACTAGAGCTGCAGATTATTTATGTAAAATGAAAAAGGCTCAAATGTCACTTAAATAAATGTAACTAGTTTAGTTAGATGTACTTTATGTAAGAAATGTGCTTAAAATCTTTTGAAATATTGAACTATAACTTAGTCAATTAATAATATAATTTTGATGTAAGTTTATAGAGGTTTTACATTAAATATTTGGCAAAGCTTTCTAAGTACTTCTAAGGGCCAGATTTACTAAGCTGCGGGTTTGGAAAAGTGGCGATGTTAGAATAGCATCCAATCAGATTCTAGCTCACATTCTCTAGTATATAATAGAAAAGTGAGAGCTTCAATCTCATTGGTTGCTATGCACAACATCTCCACTATTCCAAACCCGCAGCTTAGTAAATCTGGCCATAAGAATGGGTTATTCTGTTAAAAAAAAACCCCACTAAAGTATTTACAGTATTTTGTAATGCAAAAAGTTACATCTTTACTCACAGGGGACCAGATCCAGACCCCCACCCACTTTCCGTACGTGCAGGGGGTCTGTCCGTCTGAGAGAGGGGAGTGCACAACCCCTGTCACTCCCCTCTCTCATGCGAGTTTCATGGCATAAGCCTGCCTTAAATCAGTCGTGCGGAGGGGAAGCACAGCCTATTTCCTAGAAAATGGGCTCGTACGGAACCAAGTTCCGTATGAATGTGGGGACGCATGTGCCGTCCAATCAAGACAGGCCACTTACACACCTTACATGCGTAAGTTACCCGACAGTCTTAATTCTGGATCCAGCCTAGAATTATTTCCTATATTTTGCTAAACCATTTGAGAAAATATATTTAGAATATGACTGCATAAAGTGTATAGTAATGAGTCACTTTTATGGTATCTACTAAATCTTGAGCTCTTTCATCTAAGTAAAGTGGAATTACATATGAACCATTGAACCTTGTTTGGCCACTGAAAGGGCACATATACATAATCTCATAAAGCTACAAGACAGAAATACTATACTTGAGAAATTCAGAAGTTTTCTTTATCTGTGAATGAGTGGGACTAAGCCTTCTCAATTTTGGGTTGTGTATAGGCTTGCCATACTTACCCTTAATGATCAAGCAGTTATACTTAACCATGTATTATTCTGAATTTCCGACACTCTCATTCTGATTAGACATACATGTACTAAAAAACAAGAAAGGTCAAAACATTCAATAGTGCCCAGGAGAATAAAACGTAAAACACTAATTATACAAATGGCTAGGTTATGAATACACTCCATTCTAGTAAACATAATCCAACTAATATCAGGAGTTTCTTTCACCACACAAAGCAGAATTTGGGAGACAGAAACAAGAGGGAGATAGATGAATGATAGAAAAGAAGCTCTAACCCTAGAAAGAAAATCAGTACAAGCAACCTTTACCATTACTACTGAGGCCAGCGCAATATAGCTTTTCTATTCACTATATTAATAGAAAGAATTGAGATATGTAAAAGTTCAAACTAATAGGTGTAGAGGCACTCAGCAATTTTCATCTATGTGTATTTCAGAGGTAGGGCACAGAAACCAACTCATGAGACTTGCTGGATCTTCCATTAATAGATACATATATTTAAATATATTAATGTGGAAGCCACTTTGGGCTCTATTTATAAAGTTCATTTTGGAGTGATAGGGGCAGTTTTCAATAGAAAACTGCCCTTATCGCTTCAAAATGTCCTTTCTCATATTT